>KK121339.1:0-13582 GCA_000611955.2 Stegodyphus mimosarum | reverse complement strand
TATGTAGCATTTAGTATGAAAGAATTTGAAAGAAGCACATTTCTTTCAAGAGGTATTTTTTCATTTGATTATGTAAAAATGAAGAAAAAATTTGAATTTGTAAAAGATTATAACTGTTATAAAACATAATTAAATAAGATGTTTCTATGGAAAAGTATGCTTAGGTAAATTGTTTCGCTTGGTTCATTTCCTCGAGTTTCAATCAAATGGGGGGGGGGAATCTTCTCGTTTTAATTAAAAAGCAGAAGCAAAATAAATAAGCAGCTATAGTTAGATTGAAATTCCTATTAGCTTGTTGTATTACCAGAAGTTTTATTACTTGAAACCATAAAATTTATAAAGAAAAATTCATATGACATATCGATTTTCCATATCAAATTATAATATATTAAATTGCTAATTAGCAGTCATATAAATGAGCATTAGAACAGATAGAGTTATTGTTACAAAATTCAAATTCGTATGTGATTCGAATTAAGTTTCTGCTTACTGATCTATACAATTTATATTCATTAGTTATTAACTAATTAACCAAGAAACACATTGAAAACTTTAATGCAATAACCAAACATTTCAAATATTTTTCGACAAATAAGCATGTCTGTACGCGTAAAGTACACAGTGAGAATCTGAATTTTATGTTGCTTCATACGTTGAAGAAACATTGATTAGATACATTTTAAGCATCTATATGTTCCGAATACTGATTGTATGGAGCGGCAGTCAAATTTTCTTCTCCCTAATTCCTTTAGAACGAGAGTCATAACTTAATTGAACGACCTTCTTGATTTATTAAGGGGTAGTAAGTAACATAAAAATATATAATTAAAAACCCATACACCAAATCAATAATAATCTAACTATTCGGATTTGAACATAAAGCCTAGAAGGTGTGTAAATTGCGGAGGGAAATGCCTCCATTAGAAGTCATAACGGGACTTTTTTTTAATGAAAAATATTTGCTCGTATCTGAGGATTCCGAATTCTAAAACCTTTTTAACGATATTTTGAAAGCGCATGTCGTAGCAAATAGAGGGAATCATAACAAATATTTCGCTTATCCTACTAACTGGATGAAAAATAAAAATTAATAATAAAAAATGAAAAAAAAAATAAAAATAAATATATTATTGCCCCCAAAGGGACGTTTTTTAATATTTTGTGTGTTACCTTTATTTATTAAATATCATATTCTTCGCACTTAAACCATAAAATTCAGTCCAACAGCAATATCGCAAAATATTTAAAACAACATATCTTTAGAATTTCCGTTACACAGTCTCGGCCACTGGAGATTTTTTTTTTTCTTTTTTCTTTTTCGTACAGTGTCGCTATTGCTCGCTTTGAAATCGTTGAGTTTCTTAATCAAAAATTTGTTAAAGTGTTACAAAATATGAAATCGATAACAAAACAAACAAATTTGGGCTTTCAGATGCCCATATTCGGGTGGAGACGTACGTTATTCAACATTTGATGGCTGTAGGTACCGTTGTTTTATCACAATGCGAGAAACATTTATACATTTATGCAGATTCTTCGTTATTTAATTTCTTTAAATATAATACAGATAATATTTGGCGATAATATTTGGTGGCAACAATTTCAAAAGTGATTCGCCGTTTATAGTGAATCGAGGCAAAATGCCAAAACGAAATTAATAGCCCTTCTGAACTAATGCTCCTTTGGGCTAAAAAAAAGGCTGCTGACAGACGAAACCTTGATTGCCGTGAAATTCCAAATATCACATAAATAAACCGGATATTTAAACGATGAATTCAACGTGAAAAGTAATTTCAGTTTCAGGCTCAAACACTCGTCTGTATTTCTTCTTTTTTTTCTCCCCTTTTTCTTTTCTCTCCTTTTTTTTTATGAGAGAGTAAAAAGGTATAAATAATAATAATAATAAAAAAATTAAAAAAGCATTAATCAGAACATATCGAAACTAAAATGTCTAAAAATATATTATTACGTAGAGCATAACGATTTGTATAAATGTATACATATATTTTTAAAGGAAACATACAGATCCTTGCAGTCTAATGCTAAAGAAGTTTGATAATGTCTCCACGCTTAATTTTTGATGCAGATGACAGTGTATGTATAGGAGAAGGAAAGAGAAATTCTGCTTCAAAAGTATATACTGCAGTCGAAACTGCTTATAACCACCCCTCGCACCCAAAAATGAAGACATTATAACAAGTGATCCCTGTAATGAAAATGATTTCATACACACTTATTAACTGGAAACTTTTGTGTCGGTCACTGTAACGGAACGTTCTCTACAATAAGCAGTCTTTATAACGAGTATCAACGACGCATGGTCTTCAAATCTCCTTTTTTTTTAATTTTATTATTACTATTATTATTATTAAAAATATGTTAATGGAAAAAATGTTAGTTACACTTAAAGCGAAATGCTACTAAGGAGAAGGGATTATTTTTAAGTTATTCACTTTGTCCCAGTGAGTGATATTCTTTTATAATAAGCTAGTCATCTAAAACATCTGATGTAGCCTGAATCGACAAAAGCTTCGTTTTCGCTCTCGCACATCATTTGAAAGAAACACGAAAAACAACACATAAAATGTTTTCTTTTTTTGCTAATAAGAAAAATTCATTAAATAAGTTATTGGGTTTAGTTTTTAAATTTAAGCTGTTATTTAATCCCAGAAATAACTTCACCGTTAAAACTCCCATAAGAAAACGAGGTTGAAATGAATATTTGTCTTTATATTTATGTTTTTAAAGAAGATGTTTCACACCTTTAATTAACAAATTAAATTTAGTTATCATTTAAAAATGTAATATATCTTACCTTTTTGCCACTACCATGCTTTAAATCCATGAGTTCACGATTCCGCTTAGTTGGCATCTTTTCGAAAAAATAGAAAGCAGATTTTACATCCAAAATATTCTGCGTTATTAGTTCCCGTTGCCACTTAAGAAGAACAGCAACATAATGTCATTCGCCAAGAAACAGAAACCGAAACACCAATTTTAATCCTAACAGAAAATCCGCATCTTTCGCTCTTCTATCATCAGCGGATATCAGAGAAACGGGATTGGCACTCGCTTGGACTTCACAGCACGTGCAGCAGTGGAAGGGAAGACACGTGCGAAGACGTCATCAGCACGCGCCGATCACCATCCAATCGCCTGAGACTTACGGAGCTTAACTCACAGGCAGACTGCCTAGCCTCCCCGCAGAGTAGGATGAGTTTGCTGGAGGTATCGTAGGCGATATTCGGGGTGGGATAAATTAAATAAATAAGCAAAATACTGGCATTATGTAAACCCGTAGGCAAAAGAAAAGTGGGAAAAAAAATAAAAATTCTAACAGAGCTTTTTAAGTATACAAAGCTGGTGAGTTCTTTTGATGTACGTTTCAAGCCTGATTGAAATTAAAATTATTTTTTTAATATATCGTAACAAAACTCCGTTTATCCGAGTGCCGATAAACCAACATGAATCTAAGTGTTACGAAAAAATCTACACATAGTTAACAGAAGCACCATGCTAAGCATTTAGAGAATCTGAGAAGGTAACTCTTTCACTTAGATTGTATAAGTGCCGTAGCAAGAGTATTTGTATACACTGGAAAAACACTACACTTGCTATATTTTCGTGCTGAGGCGACTAAGGAATATAGGAGAGAAAAGCCCTATTAAAAAAAAGGTAATTTAAAATTTTCAATTTTTCCTTTGTTATAACTGTTCGGCATGCCGCTGCTTCGGACATAATAACAGTACTGTAATGAGCTACGGAAGGATTCTTCTTAAAATAATAAACTGTAACGAAAGAAATTTTGCGTTCTAACAATATCGGGAAAGAAGTAGTAAAAATCAGTTAATATAAATTAATATTCTGTGGAACGTTAAGAAAGTATCTTGAACTTCAGAATGTGAAGTCCATGAAAATGATGCCGTATCTGCCTGTAAAGCTGCAATTTTGCCAATAAATATAAAGACGAAATGACAAAAAGCATAAGTCAAGAAATCGAGAACTTTTCTAGGAGATGCTGAGTTGTTCGACCGACGTATGAAGAAAATTTATTGCAACACTATTCAGCCCCCAAAATAGAGCTCGTATCGAACTACTAGTATTTCGCGTCTTCAACCATTCGGTAATCAAGAAGCTAAAACAACGTTAGAACAATCATGGTAACCTGAAATGGGGTTTCATCGCCAAAACTGAACAAAATTTGTCTCTAATCGAAGGGGCACCCAATTCTACACTAAAGCCGGAAATACTAGGAATTCTAAGATAAGAATAGTTAGAATATCGCTAACTCTATAAATATTTTTGGGTGAAAATACCTTATAAAAATGCAATCCTTTTTTAACAAGTTATTTTATTTGATATATGTTTTTACTTCCTCTGCTAAATGAATTAGAATATTTTCACAAAGAATTTGCAAACTGAACTTTCAGCAAGTTTCAAAAGCAAGTTACAAGTCGAGCTCACTACAAATTAAAACGTGAAAAAAAATTAAAGTTTGAATTTAAAAGTTTAAAAATTAAGCAATTAGAAACTAAGACTTTGAAAATTATGGGGCTTTCAATCTAAGACTTTAAAAGTTATAGAATTAGAAAATATTCAAACTATGCCTTCTAAAATACTCTGGAGAAAACAATATTCATATTAAAAGATTTCACTAAATTTGATAGATATTTGTTGAACTTGATAGGCCTCACAGAAATTTATATCTTCCAAAATCGTTTGAATTATCACAGCGGAAGAGAAATGTGAAATTGCAAGTCTTTTAGTCTAGCTGATAAATGTTAACTCTACCCGCAAAGAATTTCCACGTTTAGGTCACGAAGCCAAAAAGCATCCTGGTAGCTAAATTTATTACTAATGGAAGGGAAAAGAAAACAACGAGTTTACTGTCATTGTTTTCAATTACAAAATGTTCTTTACGACAGTAAAAAGTAACTTTTAAAAAAAAATTTATCATTAGTTGAAGGAGAATACGCTTAGCCAATAGCTACAGTTTTCAAATAATTGACTTCGTGAGCAAGAGTGGATGGCGAAAAGTAATAATAAAAATAAAATAAAAAGTTCATATTTGCTTTAACAGACTGATAAGACTGTCCGAAAAAAGAACAAAATGTTTTTTGCTAAATAGTAGTACTGGTATTAAATTGATTACTATGAGAATGTTAAGGAAAGAAACAGAATTAAGAGATCCAGTATCAAACGTGGCAGGAAAGTTAAGTGGCAGGAATACTAAAACAGTCAAAATATTCTCTAAATTATCTCTTTTGCTATCATTTCATATACAGAATCATACTTGTTGAAGTAATGTAACAAACTTGTTGAAGTAATGTAATTTCTGCTCTAAATATTCGAAAATAACCAATTTAATTGAAATATATGGAAATTTAGAGATCCAGTATCAAACGTGGCAGGAAAGTTAAGTGGCAGGAATACTAAAACAGTCAAAATATTCTCTAAATTATCTCTTTTGCTATCATTTCATATACAGAATCATACTTGTTGAAGTAATGTAACAAACTTGTTGAAGTAATGTAATTTCTGCTCTAAATATTCGAAAATAACCAATTTAATTGAAATATATGGAAATTTAGAGATCCAGTATCAAACGTGGCAGGAAAGTTAAGTGGCAGGAATACTAAAACAGTCAAAATATTCTCTAAATTATCTCTTTTGCTATCATTTCATATACAGAATCATACTTGTTGAAGTAATGTAACAAACTTGTTGAAGTAATGTAATTTTTGCTCTAAATATTCGAAAATAACCAATTTAATTGAAATATATGGAAATTTTTCTGGATATATATTTTTAATGTGATTAATATCATTGAATAATTTTCTTTAGATTTTATGTTAACACCTTCTGCATTAAAAAGTATTTTTACCTCTTTCCAGCAACGTTTTGAGTTTCTTATAAATTTTACATTGCCGAATCTAAATGTGACATTTAATTTTCATTATAAGCTATCCACTTAAAGTAACAAGGAAATAAAATTAATCATGCGTGGAAATTTCCCTTAGAATCCATATCCTCATACATAATTTTTAACAAACGTTAGAGACTATTTTTATACGAAGATGGGGTACATATGTGCTGTGTAGGTTTTTCTTCTAATGGAGTCATTACATTTAGCGACACGCGACGTTAGGAGAAACTTCTCAGCTTGTCTTTCTTCTAGTACAGAAGGATTCTTAACCGAAACAGTTTCGCTGCAGCCAATATCCCGGCTGGCTACGTGGAACATGTTGCACCTCAACAGGAACTGTTTTTCTTGAAGCCTTATCCCTCATAAGTTTTCTCCAAAGAACTAGTTTTTCGTTTAAATCAGCTAATGAGATATCTCAAAAGCGAAGATTCCAAGAAATGTTTTTTGACGAGCTGTTCAAGGTAGCTTATAGATGTGATACCAGCTTAAGTCTTCACATGTCATATATCTTCATCAGCATGCTGAAGCAATTTTTTTGACGATGTAGTTGTTGCCCCTTGTTCAATCATCCCATTGGCATATGAAAAACCAATATTTTGTAAAATCTATTTGCAGTCCCAGCAGTTATATCACAGTCTTGCATCATAAAAATTGCACTAATGGTTTTCGTGTTATAAGTATAGTTTGATGAAATGTTGGATTTGGTCAGGAGTTTCTTTCATGTTTAAAGTTACAGAACAGAAGGAAATTCTTTTATATTAGAACGTAAGACTGTCTTGAATGGTATCTTGATCATAGAAAAGAAATAAAAAAGCATAATAAAAGATTATAGAAGCAAGTAATACATATTAACTGACTGATTCCAGAATTCCAAAAGTATAGAGGGCCTAAAAATCATTGATGTTAGGAACCTCCGATATTGATATGATTCCAGGAACTTGATAAAAGATTTCTAACAGCCGAAAGTCATTCAGGAATTGGCTGAAAATCATTAATGAAAAGCAAATCAAACTCGCACTCTTGAGTTTTTCATTTATTCTCCTCCCCTCCAGCTGAATCTAACTAATATATCTTGTATCGTTTGACTAAAGTTCTATAATCTTAGATTCTAGGCATTAGGAAACAGTTGAATAGTATTTGCCTCAAAAATTTATGCAAGGTTCTTTGTATTATATTGGTAAATAACGTAAAAGTTGTATTACTGATATTAAACCAAACCCAGATGTCCATAATTGTATGGAGTTAGAAACATCTTTTAAATTACAACAGTGCTGAGAATGCTCAAAATTATCAACTGGATATATTATGAGTTAAGTACATCATAAATTATGTTAGTTAGAAACACTATTCAAAAAGAAAAAAAAAGGATTTAAATCATTAAAAAGCATGTTTGCGGCTTTGAAATCGATTGGCTTGTTAAACAACTGCAAATCGATCAAATCTGAACGATGAATCAAAGACCTGTGCTTTGCAGAATATTTCCTTCAGAATTGGCTGTTTGTGACTCTACATAGAAAATTAATTAAAGATCTTATATTTCAAGCGATGCCAAATTTTGTTGAACTGTATAGATCAGTGGCCTTCACGGCCGGCGTTAAATGTTTTGCCGCCCGGCGGCATATAAACATTCTGTACCGCACCACGCACATAGGGGAAAATCCATCCTCGTGATTGGATATGGCTTCGGATAACATCATTTCCTCTACGCTTAGGAACGCCCTGCCTTTGCTTGGGCTCGAGAGTACACCTGCATGCCATTTGTTTACAATTTGATAGCAGTACCGAAAAAATTATTATCATTAACGACGTGCGTTGTATTTTTGTTGCCATGAGATTACACTTCTTATGACACTGCAGTGTGGTGAATTTTATATAAAAAATATAGCATTTTTTTTTCCTAGAGAGGAATTTTATTATTTCTTCTATTGCGCTAACTCCGTAAATGTGTATTCATATTAGGTGCAGAGGTTTTTAATAAATGTATTCTTAATTTCAAACCATTCGTATTAAAGATTATCAGTGATCATTAATTTATTATTTCATGTTCATTAAATATCCATTCTGTGCAGATGCAGTCTCCGAAATCATGAGACAAATCAATGTTTGCAAGTAACAAAAACGTTAGGAGCTAATATAATACACAATAAATGCACAATATTTGTTGTCAGTTTGAAAAAGTAAAATTTATTTTTGAAGTTAAACTACTATAGATTTGGAACAGAGAAACAGAGATACGTAAGTTTAAACTGAATAATATTATTTTATGAATATTGCCCACTGTTTAATGTGCAACATCTTTTGTACTTTGTTTGAAAATAGTGTACATCAAAGAAGTTTCTTTTCTTATGCACGTATATTAAATTCAGCGACTATACTGAATACACTTTTCCTTTCATTTAAGGCTACAGAATATTAGAAATGTGAAAGATATAGACATTAACATAGAAATAATATATAGTTTCAAAGTAAATATTTTCTGCATTGTGAAAGGAATAGAATATAACAAAATTGCAATAATAATATACTTACTAGCAAACAATACCTTCGCAATTGGGTCGAAATCGTCAGGTAATCCAATGTGTTTTCGTTTTTGGGCTAAATTCATGAGCTACCTCTTTATATAATCGAAGAGCTTAAGGTTGCTTTTGATATTAACGACATCTTTGAAGGATTTTATAATTTTACTATTCCATAAAACAGAAAACTATCTGTAGAATGCTGCCTGAAAAGTTTTTCGTCTGGCATTATTATTCAAAGAAAGCAAACGATAATTTTTTATGCTTCCGTGGGAAGCGCATTGTCAACGAAAAGAAAACCGTAAGAATCCTGCTTAAACGTCATTACGCCTAGATAAAATAATGTCATTGGAAAGCACGTCCTATCATAAGTATGGATTTTCCTCTTTGCGTGTGGCGCGGTAGAGAATGCTTACATGCCGCCCAGCGCTATCTCTGCGGGTCCTAAATCCTGCTACCCAGCGCTTTCCTAAATTATAAAAATTTTACTGCTCGTTTCATCTCCAAAGATTAAAAATTTTGCCCCCTTAAATTCTGTCGGTCGGTGCGACCGCACCGTCTAGCTATGATAAACTGAAACTGCATGCGGGTCGAATGGCTGATATGAAAGCAGTTTAGCGACTACAATTTTTTTTTTAAATGGAAGTATATGTACATTGCACCGTTATTATTTCTAAAATATGGATACCATCCCTTTATAATTTGGTATTACACGTGACGTGAGTGTGTAGTGCGTTGCACGTAAGTATTTAATATTCTTGGAAATTTTATATTTGAATTTTAATTTGCCCCGAACATAATTAAAGTGAAAATTTATTTGAGTAATGTTCAATTGTATTTTCTATAAAGCTTTCATATACACTAACTTTTTACTTCTCAAACTTATATTTTTCTTCTCCCTCCACAGTGGCTAAAATTACGAAACTGCTCCTTTCGGTTAAAACTTCTGCTTTCTTTAGACAGGCAATTACTTACTAAATATTTTTCAAAACGTTACATAACAGTCAAAACAATAATGCGAAGAGAAAAGTCTGAAATCTGAAGGTTGGTACTTGTAGCAAATTTCTGTTGGTAGCTCTTCGTAATTCAGACGTATTTCAAAGAATTCTAACACATTGAATTAATTGCTAAATAACTTAAAATAACAATAAAAAAAATTATGAAAATTTCAAAGTGAGAACAAACTTGAGAATAATAATAATCTACTCTTTTTCTTTTACTTATTATTTTTAATTCGACAAGTACAGAAGAAATACATATATTTGCATGTAAATAATTATAAAGCTTTTCTTTTATTTTTTACTACATCTTGACGCTTGTTGACGTTTCAGTTCAGCTAAATTTTGTAGCTATGGAGAAAATTGCTGAAAATTATCTTCATCGAAGCTTGTTAATGCTCATCGGTCAGTCGCGCTCTTTTAATTTTCAGCTATGAAAAAATTGCTCAATATAAATATGCTCACAAACAAAGCGATTATTTTTACTGAAAAAACTTCTGCATTTCTTTTTCGTCAAATACGAATCTTTATCTTCGACTCTTCAATAGCAGTCGTGCATATAAACTCAGTCCATAATTCTATGTCTCTAAAACTATAAGTGCCATAATATTTGCAATTCTTCATTAGCAGTCGTGCACATAAACTCATTCCATAATTCTGTGTCTCTAAAACTATAAATGTCATAATAACTCCAATTCTTCAATAGCAGTCGTGCATATAAACTCAGTCCATAATTCTATGTCTCTAAAACTATGCCATAATATTTGCAACAAACGTATAACTGAAATGTACTCACGAGCAACGTAAAATTATTTCAGGGACCGGACGCGGTCCGCCAATTTTAGAACCACTGATAAATGCGTATGAGTAATTTACTCCTCTGAAGAAAATATTTGCTCACAAGGATACTGACTATCTTTAGTCATAATTTTCAAATGAACCATTACAATGGGGTAAAATTATACAGTTCTAACCATTTAAATTGAGTACGCACAAAGCAGAGAAACTATTTGTATCTAAGGCGTTTATTGGCTCTTCATGAGTCCAGAAGAAAATAATTGAGTTACTATTAGATTTATTAATTAAAAAAATGGGGGATGATACTAAGTCAAGGATTTCGTTGAGTGATAGATTTGAAGATGCTTGATGCAGAGTGATTGTATTGATTTTAATGTAGTTGTGTTTGGCTATATCCCAGCCTTCATTTAAGCATCGTAACATAGCATACTTGTTATATACTTATACTAAAATACTTCTATTTTTGATAAGAGTTAATAATTGCTATCTATTTAAATTTAAGTTGGAACCATTATTTAACAAGGTTTGTTTAAATTAACACGTTATTTTTACGTTAATTCTTTATTGCATCTTTTATTTCTTCCGTCAGTTTTCCCAAGAATGCAGATTAATTTGAGTTTGAATAGCGAGTAAAATCGTAATTCAACAACACCCAGTATAGTCTGAGAATAAAAATGGTGAGTGAATTTTTTATCTTGCGGGCATACGGTTAAAAGTTTCATTAGCTGGAACTGAATTATTAAGGTGAAAGTAAAGATAGTGATCTTACTGCATTAATTACTTGAGTTTAGAGACCCCGTAAGTAGCGGTACCTATTGTTAATTTTAATTTGTAAACTATGAGTAGTTTAATATACGTTTTAGTTACGATTTACCTCTTGTCTACAGTATTGAAGTGTAATTAAACTTTCGTTTAGTATTAAATTCGCTAGAAAAAGGTAGATAGCTAATTAAGTTTAACTTTACAATTTTATTTATTCATTCATCTCAGTTTCAGTTCAAATGTTTAATCGGTTTTTCAAACTGATTTTAATTTTTTGCCAACCTCTAATGCGTAAAAAAAAAAAATGATTTCATCGAAGTATGAATTTTATTTCTCATCTGTTCGAAATGCATCAAAATAATCACAATTTACTTCCATAATTGAAACCGAATACTGATATATCAACTGTTTGGTGTTTCTATATTGATATATAACCCTTGGAAGACGTTACCTTCATACAGTCCAATTTACATTCTAAAAGTTTAATACTTTTAGTAGGCTATAACATCCAGTGCTTAATAATGTTTTAATTACTGATGCTTTTAATATTTTTCCATTCGTAGGAAATCCCTAGAAAGGAGTTGTTTCCAATCGAAAAGAAGAGCCAATAAACGCTTTCAGCATTTTCGATGCAAGCGAAAACTTCGGTTATACAATATTGCATTTCGGCATTACCTATCAGAATAGTTAATTAGATAGATGAACAAATATCTGAACAATTTAAAAAAAATACAAGTATTTTCCGGTATTTAATTAATAGATTTCGATTATGGAAAACGAAGTGGAAAGGGGGATGTATAGATGAATCTATGCGGAATGCACTGCAACACTACCAATATACGTCCCTAATTTCGCTCATCATTGAGCATATAAAGTGACAGACATCTGTGGAAACCTGCAGAGCTGTTCTTGTTTTGAGAATCGCAAGTACAGTGCGGGGGGGGGAAGAAAGAAAAGACAGTTCTATATATCCCATTTTACTGGGCTGATTGACGAAATTCAAATTGCATTTTTCATGTCTCGAAAGCGCGACTCGGGATATATAGCATTGTTTTAATATAGGTATTTTGACAAAAAATCGGACTTCTGAAATGACGTCAATTTTTTTCCATATTTCGATTCTACGACTCAAATTATGTCAAAATATTAAATTTTGTAAGACTTACTGCGAAATTTAAAAATTTATCTTGGCGAATTTTTTTAGTTTACACCGAGAATAATTCACTTGGCGAACTTCTTAATTTATAGCAATCTATTTTCCTTTTTTTACTGTATACGAGCGGTAAAAAGGTCGCGTTCATTACTTTCAAATAATTTTAACAAAGTGCGTAAACCGCATTTGGCGTTATTATCGCTTGTAACGAATATGCCAAATATCAAAATACGCCAGTGTTTAAATTCACGTACATCTTAGTAAATTTTGAATAGAAAACTCCAATTTTTTGCAAGTGTGTCCCTAGAAATACATCTACTTTAAGATGATAAAAATTTTATAGGTTATAAACTTTTTTCGAAAAATTTATAAAAATTTTAAAATAAATCATAGAAAATGTGCGAATTATATTTGCATTAAGCCCAAATTTCAAATTCTGGAAGAAGGAATCACGTAAGTTTAATAAAAAGAATATATTAATAAAATATGTCAAATTAAATTAATATGGAAGAGCTAAAATTTTGAGAACTAATTTTTTAAAAACTACTCGTGCGAATTTTACAAAACTTGGCAGTTTGGTATATCATTTGAGTCGTAGAATCAAAATATGGAAAAAATTTGGCATGTCATTTCAGAAAACGTCCGATTTTTGTGTCAAAATACCTATATTAGAACAATGCTATATATAAATCTAATGCATATCCTAAGTCGCGCTTTCGAGACATATACAGATTTTTCACATGTGAAAAAAGTCTGGATGAATATGATAAACATAAGGAAACAAGAATAGGGATAAAACACTATCGGCATTTATGAGGGCACTTAAAATACTGTCGAGCCGAAAAGTCTTCTCGAGCTGTTGGTAATATGCTGAAAGGGATTGGAGAACCCTCCGATCCATTTTCAAAACTTGGAATGCAGCTGTGCAAAAGATGATACTTTGATACAGATGTACACTGTTGTCCAAAAGTTAAGCATAATTGATAATTATGTGAATAAAGAAGGAACTGTAAATCAGAATGGCGGGAAACGTGATATGCGAGAGTAAAATGGGGATAAAATAAGGAAGCAAATCAAAAGAACGATAATAATTAATTTTATTATCCAAAGTAGCAGTTTGAAAGAAAGCTGAGAATAGCAAGGGTTCACACTTTAAAGAAAAAATGAAAGAAAACATTAAATAAATTACTGATGCTGCAGTTTAGTAAGGCGTGTGGTCACCTCTGACAGCTAGGCACGCTGCATAGCGATTTACCATATTTGCTATGAGATGATGAATGAGTTGTGGGCTCAAACGGTTCCAAGCTTCTTGGAGAGTTCTCAGTTCTGTAACGGAGCTTGGTGGGTGCGAAAGGGCTGCAATTTGTCTCATACATGCTAGATAAGATTTAAATCAGGGGAGTTCGCAGACCACGACATGCGCTGGATG
>KK121338.1:116695-209806 GCA_000611955.2 Stegodyphus mimosarum | reverse complement strand
TCTGGGAGACATACAATGTATTAACAATCCTACCAATCATGTAATATTGTTTTTTTGTAAATAAGTTTTTTTTTATAATTCGCTGCAGGGAGAAAAAGTCGCTAATTTTTTTAATAATATGAAACATACAGCATATTTTTTGCTCTTTACCTTTTGTTTAATAAATAAGCTTTACAAATAAGTCAAATTTGTTTTGCTTCTAACTCTTCCTTTGCCTGATTTTGCATTATCCTTAATTTATGGACATGAGTGTAACTGCATGAGGTTTCCTCTATACAACTTGCTTAGTTAATTGTCAAATTACTTTATTTCACGTTTGTTAATCTGTTACTGTTTTAATGAAAATTATACCTTGTTTTGTTTCCCCACGTATAACGTGTATACGAGGTAGTTCCTCTTAGAAAGTCCTCCACGAAGGCATCCCTTTCCTCATGCAGATAGACCTGGAAGCTTTGCCATAATCACTTAAATCAAACGAAACTAAACTCACTAGTCAACGTGGTATTCAGTAACAACAGAAGAAGGGTAAAGTTTGAAACCTTTTATTCAACAGAACTATTTACAAGAGCACACCTTGTGCTTAACATATAGACCACGGCTTGTGGTGTTAAGATACGTAGAAGTGAAGGGGGCCACCTAATATCTACCCAAAATAAGTAGGTATTAGCTCTACACACTAAGTTGAAAACCAACAACCATCTGGCGTCCTCGAGTCATGAGAAAATTGCGACTCCAGCCAACAATGCAAGCTCTGCCACCGCCGGCGGCATCAAGGGCACTCCTAGCTTTCAGCGTTATATTAGCTCAAGTAATCTCATTTTTTACATGATGTTCATAATTGTACAGGTGTATGTTACATTACATTACATACTGAAGTAGATAGAGGCGTGATGTCCCCCTGTTACAAATCATTTTTGCATTACATACAAGCGCGTTTTTCCCACGTTACAAATCTGTTTGCATCAGTATTTACTATCAAAACTAAGTTAGAACTATAAAACTCTTTGCAAAGCTTACTTCATTCTGCATATTTATGCTTACTGCGTACATTTAAATATTGCCGTATAGTTATGTTGATACTTTAGATACTCAGTTTTGACGAATGAGTTGCCAAATTATCCGCACAACTGTACAACAATACCTAAATTGTTGTATTAACAACTCAATCATCAAAATATTGAGTTGCTGAATTATCAGCCCAACTTATAAACTTGACATTTCAATTAATAGTAGAATTCAATTAGTAGTACATTTCAATTAATAGTAGAAAATAAATTAGTAGAATTCAAGATTAGTCTAACAGGCTTGCTCAGACAATTAACGGCGCGCTTAATGCAACGGCCGCAAATGGCTAAACCCTGACAGCAGAAGTCGACGTAGCCAATACTCGGGTTTCCTTTCAATTTCAAAAGCTTCGCCTTAAATACTCTCAACTTATTTGCATCCTAAACATGTTTACCTACTAACTCATTTACAAGAGTTGAGAAAGCGGAAAGCAGAATTGACAGTACAGGTTAAAATAATGCATAACAGAATAGTAATATAAGGCATTTTCTCTCTCCTTTCCAGTATGCCTTCGTGGTGTAATGATTAGCATATTCCGCACGTATTCGAGAGGTCCAGCTATGAGTCCCGGCGAGGACATTGCTCATTTTTCACGTCTTCAGAATAAAAAAAAAGTCCTTATAACTATAGAGTGGCGGCCGAACTAAAAAAAGGTCATAGATGATGATTCTTCTCCACCAGGATTTGGCGATTGGGTCCTCTAGCCCCCACTCGCCCTTTTGAAGGGGGAGTATATAAGATATTTTCTCCCTCTTTCCAACATGCCTTTGTGGTGTAACGGTTAGACACTCGGCGCGTATTCGGGAAGTCCAGCTTCGAGTCCCGGCCATTGCTTACTTTTCATGTCTCACGCATAAAAAAACCTACGGACTCTACAGCAAGAACTAAAGATCCATAAATTATAGAATTCTATATTTAATTCAAGGTGGCACAGTCTGGAACAGTAGTTCGCAAAAGTTTTTTCCTCATGTTCCTTTTTCACCAGTGTTAAACAATCGCTCAACCTTTCCTTCCCAAAACTTGAAAAATAGGAAAGCATTTATTTAAATATAGATTATTTTTAATGCGTTTTATAAATTAAACAAGTATAAAAAACGTTGATAAATACCAAAATTTGAACAAAAGTTTTTTTTAAATTCGGAAACTAAAACTAAATACTTAACAAGGTAAACAAAAGGCTGACTAGATTAATCCTGAAACTACACTGGTGTGCAAAACTTAAGCAACAATGCAAAATTTTAGCAGATAGCCATGAAATTGCAGAAAAGGAGGTCTGGAGATCAGTACAATGTTCACGTAAGTCAGTAGAAACGTCATGTGTATGCAAATATCAGGAACGAAACGTCAGAGGCCACGTGAGCGTACACAAAACGCGTGATGTCGGCGCGCGCAGCTCAGCAGTAGAGTAAAAGGAAGGACGGAGACGCAATTCAACATATTCGCTGCAAGTGCCAGTGAGTCAGTTCGTGAAATATGGCTAGAAGAAATCACCTGGACGAATTTATGCGTGGAAGAATGATCGGAAAGCTGGAGGAGGGGCGTACTGGTGTAGCTGTAGAGTTCGGAATCAACAAAAGTGTCATTTGCGCGCTTGGAAAGCGTTCCAAACCACAGATACAGCTGTTAGAAAGGTTGGTGGTGGCCGCCCGATGATGACATCTGCAGGGGATGACCGATATATCGTCCTGCAGACGAAAAGAGGCTGACAGCAGTCAGCAAGCGTCATTGCTCAGCAACTCTGTACAGCAACGGGGCGACAAGTGTAGCGGTTTACTGTTGCCAGACGCCTTCATAAAGGAGGCCTATTCGCCCGCCGTCCTGAACGCTGCCTCCCGTTGAAAGTTGGCCACCGACGCCACCGTTTACAGCGCTGCAGAGAGCACAAAAACTGGACAACTGATCAATGGAGTCATGTCCTCTTTACGGATGAGAGTCAGTTCAGTACCAGAAGCGATTCTCAACGCGTTTTGATTTGGAAAGAGGTCGGGACCCGGTTTTTTCCCAGTAACATCAAGGAAAGACACCGTAACGGGGGTCCTGGAGTTCTTGTCTGGGGAGGCATTATATTGAACGGGCGAACTGTGATCCACATTTTCGACAGAGGGTCTGTAACCGGGGATCGCTATTGTGAGGAGGTATTATTTCCCCATGTGCGTCTGTTCCGAGGTGCCATTGGCCCAGACTTAATTTTTATGGATGACAATGTACGGCCACATCGGACTCTTGCTGTTGAGGAGCTACTAGAAAGTAAAGATATCACCCGAATGGATTGGCCAGCGTACTCCCCAGACTTAAATCCCATCGAACATGTATGGGATGCTTTGGGGGAACGCATTGCAGCACGCTTACATCTTCCGGAGAACACCCAACAATTCACACAGATGCTGATTGAGGAATGGGCACTCCTACCGCAAGAAATGTTGCACCAGCTGGTTCTGAATATGCGGAGACGGTGCGAAGCAACCATTGCAGCGAGGGGAGGGCATATCCCATATTAAAGAACGTCTGCTTGTTGTTCTTCCTCTTGGATAGACAATCATGAGTCACGATACTATGCGTTCAATAAAGTTCGTTTTTGTTTGATTCCATATCGTATGCATTGTATTCCTTTTTCAGCTCCGATGCTTTCGTCATCCTTTACGTACATAATACTCTCCTTCATTTCTGCATTTCATGTCTCTCAGTTGATTTCTCGTGGAGCTATGGCAAAAAACCCTGCTGTTGCTTAAGTTTTGCACACCAGTGTAGTATATTATAGAAAGAGGAAATTATTAACAACATTCAGAAAAACACGATCTGTGATCTGCGAAATTCACTAATTCTCACGCCCGCACACATATATTTAAAACAAATGGCATAAAATAGTAAACAATAGTCTGTATTTGCAGACCATACGAGTTGGTTATTTGGTTTCTGTTTCTTCAGTTTTTACAACTGATTATTTTCCATCAGTGACGTTTAATGTTCGTGATTAATTGTTTAAACTTTTATGTTAGATTAACTGACTAGCAAATGAACATAATTGAAAAATGAATATATTCATATAATTTTCAAATGGGATAATTTTTTTAACAAAACATATACAACAAATAATCGAAAAATTTAAACGCAATTCAAATTTGATAAACAGTCTTAGCTTTTAGAATGCGTAAAATTTTAGAAGGAAATTAATCGATAACCTGAATATTTTGTGCAGTAATTAAAAAAAAATAAAGAACATAAATGTATTTGATTCGAATATTGTTTTATTAATATGATTAAACATGTTATTTAATTACTTGGTATTAGACCAATTATTTAAATAAAGATTTTTTTTTGTAAACGTTCGTAAATACGTAAAATTTATACATATTTATGACAAATGCGTAAAATTTATGCGTGATTATACAAAATTGTAAGTAATCATCCTGAAATTATACTCATTTACATGTAGATTATGAGTAATTATACTTAAGTTATAGGTAAAATAATATTCAATTCATAAGTATATTTCTATTTTGTATTTAAAGCCACAAGTTTCATACAGGCAGGGCGTATAAGACCGCTCAACACTGGTGATCTGAATCCCAGAGAACGAGTGATTATATAATCGTTTTCGTAATTTTTCTAACTTTTTAAAATGAGAAAACGATTCAGTTTCTTAGAAAAATTGCCCAATGCAATTTAACATTGTATTTTATATAGGATCAAACACTTTTTTTTACTTCAGTTGAAGAAATTCCATACCTAAGTATTTCTTCAACTGCAGCAAAGAAATGTACGCCTCTAAATGGAAAATACTGTTTATTAAATTGAATGGGAAGTTTTTTGTTTAATAGATTTTGAAGTACCGTGTTTTTTTGAGTATCTCTCCTACTTTTTTTTTATTTTACTAATTTTATGGAAATCGAGAAGGGAAAGTTATGCGAATGAATAAGTTTTCGAAGGACGCGGTTACAGTTACAGTAAAAACACAGCAAATGAAAAGAAGTCATGGATAAACTAAACTACAGGTAATTATCCCAAAATTATTTCTGTAAAATAAACCTATATCCCAATAAGAATGCATAGTAATATTAACGTTACAATATCTAATAAAACAGCTTCTTTTTTAACTTCAATATAACTTGAATTTCGCCCTCTCTTATTGTTGTCTTTGCTAAGCCTTAGGCCTCAAATGATCCATAAATAATTAGAGAGCGCAAATGTGCAGCTGACTCAGCGAAATCATAGATTGAATGCCAGCTAATGTTTGCTTCCCTGTGTTTGTGTAATAGTCTGGCAGAAAGTTCAAAAATTAGAACGGAAAGGTTCGGCATGACTTTCGCAGGAATTTTACGAGGATAAGACGAAGCAACCATTTAATAAGACGAAAACAACCATTAGGTGAACGAATCCATTTTAAAATTTAGGAAAGCTCGAACGCATTGAGAACCTTGTGCTAAAAAGCTAGGGGGGATATGCGAGGGAATCGAGGAAACAGGGTAACTATTTTTAATCAGAGAACATAAATTATACAGCAACTATAAGTAATTGCTAATTATCCTCCAAACCTAATAAATCAAAACATTTATATTTGTAAATGGAAAAACCGTAAAAGAAAAAAGTAAATATTTTTTATTGATAATTCAGTCTAGTCAAAAGAACCAGTTGTAACGATACAGTGTAATTCATATCAAATTTTACAGGTATTCTTCTACTTTTCCTTCTATTTTAATGAAATAAAATCGCAAAAAAATTCCTCAAAATGTATTTCATTATTTCATTTATGTTAGACAGATAGAACATTTATGTTTAAAAACTGTTTCTTTCCTTGATAGAGTGAAAATCTCAAATATACTTTCATTGACAAAAATTTTATGAAGTTAATTGAACTTTTAATAAGAGTTGTTGGTTCTTATGTTAATTTACCAGTTACTATAAGTTGAATCTTTATTTTAAATTCTTTTTGCCATAGTCTTCACCAGAATGCGAATCAGTTGCTGTGTACTTAAGCCGAGGGTTTGAATGTTTTAGAATTAGAGCTTCTGGTAATATCGGCTTATAGTTACGAACTATCGCCAGTTCTGGCAAAGTTATATCGGCTTTAGCATCTTGTTAACTGACGTTTAAAATACGCGCAGTTATCTTGAAGCAGCTTCAATAGTCTATTATGTGCGTCGCCTATTGTGTTTCAGACTCCATTATCTAAATTTCGATTTAACTTTATGTGATATTAATTTAAATACTCGCAAGTAGTGGAGGTTTGTTTGTTGCATAAATAGTGCCTTCTGTTCCTTTCAGAATTAAATAAAAAGGTTATTTTAACCCTTCTTAAGACTTAGTCATTTGTTTCAGACTAAAGCGATAGCTCGTTTGCAGTGTAGTAGGGCTTGCAGGACATTGAGTAAGCTTTTGCGCGTAGCAAAGGCTAACGGCGCTCGTTCAACCATGAATTTCCAAGTAATACCTTGAGTGGAGATGAAATTTTAAAATTTAGAATCCTTTAAAACTGTTGAAAAATATTTTAGCTCTAAATTGATTTTCTTAAATGTCTTAGCATTATCCGAATAAATTACAGAGCAGTTTCCAGTTTTGGCAACAAATCTTCTTAAAGCCAATAAAAAACATTTTGCCAAGAGTGATGCCACCGGTCCTAAGTGAATTGCCCTTGCTACTGCCCCTTTAAACAACGTGACTAAGATTTTTCAGTTTCTTTATCATCCTTTACGTAAAAAAACCGTATGCAATCAACTCCGCAGATATCAAATGGAGGCATATCTAAAATTTGATCTTCGGATAGTAGAGCTATTATCTGATTCGTGGGTTTTCATGGCATACGTTTTACACATCAAATATTTTTCGATGATTTTCTTTATCAGTTGTTGACCCTTAGGAATACAACATGCTTTTCTAACCTTCACTAAAATCATGGTAACGCCACGATGCATAAATTTCACATGTTATTGCTTTACTAAAAGTTCTTAGAATTCGAGCTCTTTGGAAGTAGGATAAGATGTTTTTCGCTAAGCTAGACTTCAGATTCCTCGAATCTTCCTTTGACTAAAAATTTGTTAGGAGTCCAAACAGTATGCTAAAGTATGGGTTGGGTTGGGTTATTCAGTTATGGCAAAGCACACGAGGGCTATCTGCCTAAAGGGAGGGATGCCTTCGTGGAGGACTTTCTAAGGGAGACTGGCTCGTATACACGTTACACATGGGGAAAACCACGAAAACGCCCATGCAGCCAGCCCGTTCGCGGGATTCGAACCTCGGACCGAGCTAAAGTATGAATACTGGAATGAAGATTATTTGTCGAATTCGATATTTCAGAACCTTGAAATTGTGCCTATGCATCCCGAATCTAGAATTCTTCTGCATTTTGAATCTCCTCGGCATTAAGCGTTTCCTTTCGTTTAAGAGAAATCCTACCGTTGAACACAAATCTCAAAATGTAAGAAGTGATTCTCAGTAATTTAGTTAAACTGGAAAATCAATTTATGTCCAATAACGTCTCTTTGGATTCTACAGGACAAACATTCTCTGTGGTGCATTTACTTCTCATTTCTAAATCTTGGTCACTAAGACGCAATCCATAAGCTTGAGGGCAGTAATTCATAGGTTGTCGCAGACAAACTAGACCTTCAAAATCGCTGAAACAACCTTGTATTTTGTGTACATTTATTAAAACACTCAATCGATTTCGAGGGCAGACACGTCTCCTCATCAGGAGAACGAAATTTCTAGAAAGGGAAAGCAACCTCAGTAACGGCTTTTTATACCCTCGGATAGTACTATGCGCGAGGAAGTAACGTCATCTATCGGCAAAAATAATAACGAAGAATTATGTTAATAGAATTTTAAAAGCATTAGGAAGGACTGGATTGGACTTAAAATCATTCACTAAACATTCTAAATCTTTGTGAATAAGCCTCAAGAAAATCCTCGGTACATAGCAACTGCTGTCAAATAATTAAGTTCATTGGTAAGCAAAGATTCTGAGGAACAAACTTTGAGCACGCGAAAAACATTTGCAAAGATTTAGCATGTTTAGTGAATGATTTTAAGTCCAATCCAGTCCTTCCTAACTCTTTGAAAATCCTATTAACACAATTCTTGGTTATTATTTTTGCCGATAGATGGCGTTGCCTTCTCGAGCATGGTACTACCCGAGGGTATAAAAAGCCGTTACTGAGGTTGCTTTCCCTTTCTAGAAATTTCGTTCTCCTGATGAGGAGGGACTTGTAGCTGCCCTCGAAATCGATTGAGTATTTTAATAAATGTAATAATCCAAATACAAGGTTGTTTCAGCAATTTTGATTGCCACATTGGCGTGTTTCTCTTTTATTCTAAACTGGACCTTACCACCAAGCTTCATTCTTTTTTAATGCAAGGTTTATCCTAAGTTTATTAACAGTTATTTTAAGTTGTGTATCTTTCCTATTTTGTTCTAATTTCAGCTTAAAATTTCCTGCAAGAATGTAAATTCAGAAACGCAGTAAATGCAAAGGAGAAAGAGTACTATTCAAGTCAATGTTTCACCGACTTCTAGAGAATCTGATTCCCTGACTAGCGCGCTTTGGCTAAGTTCTCTCTTAGTTACTACGCTCGGCCATATCTTAGGCCCTTTTTTGGCTTCGCCGATTTAATTAGTACTTAGGGGCGAACTAGTTAGATTTCTGATAGCTTCGGCTATACCTTTCAGATAGCTTAGTTAAGCTAGTTTAGTTTAATTTAAATTCATTATTATTTAAGTTCAAGTCTGAATGGGAGCTTTGCGTAAAGTTCCAAGTAGGGGCTGATTGCAAATATTCTGAAAAATAAAACGTTGTGAACCCTCCTTAAGTCTTACGTGTTTTGTTCAAATACTTAAGCGATTATTCGCTTGTTAATGTTCGTGGGGTTCTAAGTTAGAACTCTAGAATTAAATAAGTAAAACCCCACATTAATTTCTCAACCGTTACTAGATAGAAGTTCTCTAGATAGAATGTCAGTGGTGATTTTTTTTACTGGGCTCTGAGCCCAGTTAGAAGGTTCGGTAAATTTATAAATCTCTTCGATTCGGTTTTTAATAAATCATTTGAATTTCTGTGGGTCATTTCTAATTCAGTGATAAGCAATTGATGAATCGGTTCAGACGTAAGAAGTTAAATCATATTTCAAAGTTTATATAACTTTATGAGACAATCTCGCTGACAGAAATGCTAAAGAAAGAGTTTCCAATGGAGCAACCCTGGTTTTCGAAGTGCCAAAACTAGTGTGAACAGCACCATCCTTAACAATTCTCAGATAAAAAAACAGTCCTATAAGGAGTTGGAATAAGCATATAAAAAACAGTGGATTTCAGTTTCTTCAGTTTCTTTAATAACACTTCCTGTCATGTACGGCGAGGTACTGAAATCTTATTAAGTTTATTAAGCTTATAACTCCACTTAGTGTAGACTGATTTCAAATCAGAGGAAAATTCTTCATCCCACGATATACCTAACTGTGGAAATCATTGAATCAAACGCTTAGTTATCAATGGAAGGATAAATCCTAAAGGATCTAATATGGGGCCTGGGAACTCTAGTAGAAAACGTTTAGAATTTATCTATATTGAGAGAAAGTCTCGCAAATAAAGAGTATCGAAATAAAAACAGTCTCATTCATTGTCCCAAGAAACACCAATAACTTCGCAGTGGAAGTAGGTTGACTCAACGGTTTCCCCCCGGATATTTCCGAGGACATACGGTTTTCACCCAGAGCATCCTCAATTTTTCAGAGTTTGTTTGCCATTTGTGAAAATGCATTCTAGCTCCTTGAAAAATTTCGATAAATTCCTTGCTTCTAAGGAAAGAATTTTCTACATCTTCAGGACAGCAATTATGTCACTACACGACAGGTTCAATAATCCCGAAGAGATAGGAAATTTGCTGAGATACCTCTTTCTTCTTCAATGGCTCGACAGCCCTGGGTGGTTCCTGGCCTTCTCCAGGCATCTCTACGTTTGGCAGTTTCTGCCAGTTTTTAACCTTCACAATATTAAGATCGTTTTCGACACAATCAATCCATCTTAGAGGGGGATCTGCCGCGAAGTCTATTTCCTATGGACTTTGCCAGAAAGATTTTCTTTCAGCAACGATCTTCATTCAATCTAGCCAGATCGCCAGCCGATTTAAGTCTCTGTAATCTGACGAATTTTACAATATTTGGTTGTTTGTAAATTTTATAGAGTTCTCTATTAGATCAGTTCTTAATTTAAGAAAGCTGGATTTTAAATAACTCTTCAGGGCATCAAAACATCTATTTTCAGCAATGATTCTTTTATATATTTCTGGGGAAGATACCTCTTTAGGTGGTGTTTTATTGCAGCACTGAGTAAGGAAAGGGCGCTATTAATTACAAACAGTACTCTAGTGAATCTATAGACATCTGGTGACTTTTTTTTGAAATAGGAGAATTCGACTGAAAAAAACCATGTGAGGTCTCTATTTGATCTATTTGATTTGAAGAAATGCCTGATGATTGTTAAAACTATAAGATATTCTCTAAATTTCAGTAAAAGTTCGAATAAATCAGGATGCAAATTAGACCCTAACCTAAACAATTGTTCTGAGAAAGATCTTCTGAATTGCGACACGAAACGTCAACCACTATGCAAATTTTGATGGATATTCTGTCATCAACTCTGTATTAATCTCTCTGTAGGGCAAATAAAATAATGAAAGTTTATTTTCTTCACTGGGTTCCTCACAAAAAGGTTCAATAATGTTTTGGATAAAATTGTCATCAATTATCTTTTTACACTCCGAAATTAGAAGTTGGTCATTCTGAAATTTTGAGCAAAGTTTTAAAAATTTTTATAAGCAAGTTCACGGTTTGTTTCCCATCAAATTTACACGGTAATTTAACTTTGTAGCAATTACTCTGATGTTTGATACCACTTTCAAAACCCTGTAATGTTTTACAATCTAATGAATCAGGAGTTTTTGTTTCAGGTTCAAACCCTATATTTACTAGTTGCCAGAATTTTTCAATTTCTTCAGAAATCAATTTTTTTCAATAATTACTTTCATCATAAGGAAATCAGAATTGAATACAAATCTCAAAATGTAAGAAATGGTTCTCAGTAATTTAGTTAAACAGCGAAATCAATTTATGCCCAATAACGTCTCTTTGGATTCTACAGGAGAAACATTCTCTGTGGTGCATTTATTTCTCATTTCTAAATCTTGGTCACTAAGACGCAATCCGTCAGCTTGATTGCAGTAATTCATAGGTTGTCGTAGACAAACTGGACCTTGCCACCAAGTTTCATTCTTTTTTGATTTTTCAACCCATGTTCTTCTAGATAGAATGCCAGCCGTTATTTCGTTTGCTGGGCACTGAGCCCAATTAGAAGGTTCGGTAAAGTTATAAGTCCCTTCGACTCGGTTTCTAGCAAATCAGTCAGTCTATTGTCAACTAATCAGTTAGTCTACCTATATCTCTAACAAACTAATAAACAGTATCTCCTTTGCCCAGCAAACACCTTCCAAATAATGTTTCAGTTGCAACGAGTTATTTATTAACCCGTTTAACCTTTCCTGCAATAAATGAATAATAGTATTCAGCCGCTAAAGAATTACCATTTTATCATTTTGATATTCCTTGCAAGGGTCGGATAATTTCAAAACTTTCAAATTTTAAATTTCATTTGAAAAATCTGCATCTGGAGACAAGATATGTGCAAACGAACTGTATCATATTGTAAAGAATTAAAACCCAATATTTCAATGCGGAATTTTACGACCATAATAGCTAAGTTTCGTTATTTAAAGATCCACAAGATCTACTCGGATAACGGAATTATTATATAATGAGCTTTAAAACGAAGTTTCTTGAAATTATTTTAGTGTGAAATTTTTAATTTTATAGCAGTTTCGGAAAGAACGTATTGATGTTGTTATGTGACACAGCTGTAAGATAGGTTAAAACAGATATATTTTATTTTTCAGATTTCTTTAAGATAAGCTCTGCTTTTGCATCCATGTTCCAACATGAAGGGCTCTTTTGTATGTGGATTGGTTTCCAACCGTATGTGTTCATTTATAAAGCAGAGTACATCAAAGTAAGCATTCTTTTAATATTCATACACTTCGTTACAATTCTGAAACATTATCTTATTGGATAGAAATCTAAATGTCTGAATGACCTTCAATCCTCTTCGAAACATTTTACAATATTTAAACGACATTCAATAAGCATTTCAGCTTTTGTAGAAAAGATCTGCGAATCAAGAACATAATACTGAAGATCAAAATTTTCAGCTATCAGAACCTGACGGTAATATAAAGTTTTTCTATCATTCGCATGAATTATTCGTTTTCTTACACTTCGTTCATTATAATGATAGATGCGACATGCATCTAGTATGTTAGATCACCTGTGGCCGAGTGCTTAAGACTGCTGAATACTGGTAGTTCGATTCAGATTCGATCCCAGGTGAACGGACTAATTGCGTGCTTGGTTTTGTGGTTTTCTTATGTGTCATTTGAATGCGAACTAGTTTCTCTTAGAACCCCCTCCCTCCCATGAAGGTATCCCTCTACCCCAGGCAGATAGCTTTCGTGTGGGTTTAACCGTATTCGAGAAACCTAACCTAATCTAAAAATATATAAAACAGTGAAAAATTAATGGAGCAATCAAGTATCTCAACGACTGAGAGTTTTTTTAAACTCATTCCTTGATTCTGAACAAAGGCTAATTGTATTGTCATTTAAACGTCGACAACCGACAAAATTTGCGTGCAGCTATGTTCGTTTTGTACTAGCACAATAGGTGATCTACGAGGACTAGAGCTATTTTCAATAATTTCATCGCTCTACATATCCTCCACGAGCTTTTCTACTTCTTGTTTTGCGATAGGAAAACGGCAACAATAATGCTTAGTAAGGGAATGGATTTCAGTCGGTGTGTTGTTCTGTTTATTCGTGCTACTAACATCAAGAGATAAGTTAAAAATACATCTTTAAATTCCTCTATTAAAAGACTTCTAGCTTAAATTTATTTAAACTTTGAGGCTTAACCTTTATTCAGCTGGTTAGATTACATTAGGTTTATTTGTGTATGGAAAAGATCATGAGGACTTTCTGCCTAAGACAAGGGATAATTTTATGAAGGAATTTCTAAAGAAAACGATATCGTATTCATGCTACACATAGAAAAACCGCGAAACATCCCCATTCAGGGAGCCCATTCACTTTATTCGAATATGGGTGAAATTACCAGAATTAAACGTCTTAACCCCTGTACCACGGTTGTAAAAAAATGTCACCAGGAAAATAAGGAACGGAAAGATAGGCACCGGAAAATTAGGAAACGGAAAATAAGTCACCATTCTTCTGCAATGGGAAAAATAAGGGATGTTTAGAAATATCGCCAAGATGGGTGATAAAAGTTTTATCATAACAACCATACCTTCGGAATAGGGAAATCTTCTGACGATAATCGAAAGAAGATAAGCGAGCTGCTGGCCTGCCCGATGGTAAAAATAGAGGGTTGACCAGCGAGTCATGGTCATTAGTGATTGCTCCCCTCGTACCCCATGTAGCCTTAAGCTGTGGTTCAGGGGTGAAACATTGTCGCATAACTGAGCGTTAAAAGCAGTATTATAACAAACCGTTGTAGATGACATTTAGTCACAGTTTGCGATAAGAATATTAAAACCTGCTATCGAAATGACGTTGCTCGGCTGCAGCTAGCTCAACGTCTTACCCTTAAAACCTCTCTCAAGAGAGCCCGCTATAACCCTGCCGGTTAAATTAGAATTTGGCAGGTTTCTCCAACTCCGATTGGCGATAATATTTGGCGAGATTTTAGAGTTCCTTTTTTTCCGTTCCTTATTTTCCCGGTGACATTTTTTCCGTTCCTTATTTTCTGGGGGCTTTCTTTCCGTTTCCCTTTTTTCCAGGTGACATTTTTTCCGTACACCCTGTACCACTGGTAGGTCTAATTCTGCTGGAGTGTGCTTCTGATTAATGGAACGTCGCTCTATACTTGTCACAAAAAGTATGCAGCAACTTCATCTCATTTCTTAAAAAAGTACGTGACCATCCATTTATGTGGCAGCTCTGACTGGCACATTTTTTTAAAATCCACAAACGCAGGAGCATATAATATGTCCTTTCGAATTTGCATTTCTTTACAGAAATTAGTAATTCTTAGGCGCAGAGTTTTCATGAGTTTCTGATGTACCTCTAGTACAATCTAATCTAGTATTCTGTTCAAGGGATAAGGGATAATAATATTGCCGGAAGCCAATTTCTCATAATGATGCACTTTGTTTGCTTCCATTCGGAACTCAAAACTTATATACACAATTCATTGCTTTTTCAAGTTGCACGATTTTCTTGGCTTCATTTTCAAGCGATGGAAATCCATTAGAAAATTCTTGAAATCTTTTGACCACAGATGATGCCAGCAAGTGCGATGATTTCACTTGTTTCCGTGCGAATTTAATCATTTCTACGCAAGGCCTTATGTTGTAATGTTTCTAAAATGCCATTAAAGTGTCGTGCCTTTCTTCATATAGTGCTTTATTTCGAAGATCTAAACATTCCTGACATGATAGGCTTAGGAATATTTTTAGGATTCTTTCATCAATTGGTGTTCTATGGAATAAATTAATGTTCTGTGGAATAAAACCTCTACATTTGGATGTATTGTTGTAAGGGCTTCAGCACCGTGTCCTGAAGCATTATCGAAAGAAATTTAAAGCTCAATGTTTCCTGTTCTAAGAGGCATAAAGTATATATACATTTCCTACTAAAAGATATCTCTTGTTCAGAAAACCACAGTCCAAAAGCTTATGCTATGCGATTTATTTCTTTAACTGGTGCGAACATTTGACTTTCAATTGCTTAGTACAAATTTAATCCTGTAGTTTTCTCGAAAACATTGCACATACAAATACTGTTTATTAATTTCATGTACAGCGGATTAATGAAATTAAGTCATGCAATAAATATTCCATAGAAGATTATTGGCTGTTATTAGAAACTTTAATACACAAAATTGTTCTTACCAAAATCGTTTTTACCAAAATCTTTTTATTTTTATAATTTTAAAATTATGTACTGCATTGCATCTTAAATAATTAAAATTTCTCATATGTTTTCTATAGGCAGTGTTAACCAGCAGATTAGCTGATAATAAATCTCATGATTATGAATATATTCGGCATATTGTCGGAAATGGTTTAGCTACAAGGTATGTTTAACTTAAGTCTTATTTTACTTTTTTAGTGTAGCCCCTTTTCGAAACTCATCTGTATCATTTTAACTTTATTTTTCACTTTTTAGGAAAAATCATTAATAGTTCATAGTCCACAAAAGATTTTGTTACGTTAAATTTAAGGTGTGCAAAACTGTGTTATCATAAAATATTCCATTTTAAAGAGCAAAACTAATTTTCCCACTAAGTTGCATTTTTTCCTTCAAGTACACAGGCGCAAAATTTGCTTCAGAATTTTTATCTCAAATGATCAGCATAAATTTCACTCTGGAAAACGGAACTAAAATATAGTAAATATATATTGATGCGTGAGTACAGGTTTTTTAAACAGTGAATGTAAATAGAAAAGATGGCAGCTTTATAAATTTATTTTACCAGGACGAACGCGTTTCACAATTCTCGAATTTTTCACAAAAATACTTTTTTAGAATTGCAAAGTATAATTTCAGTATTACAAAGTACAATCAGTAATTGCACTTCAAACTACATAGAACGTTAATCAGAGCTCAATGCAAAGCGCATCTAAAACAGCGAAGCTCCTACAGAGATCTCTTAATACTCCGAACTTACGCTAAACAACAACTTCTTAGAAACTGATGATCTGCTGGTCGTTTAAAGTTTTCTTCCTTCCTCCGAGAAATCTCTAGTACTTTTCACTTCTCGAAGTAACTGGAAGGCATATGAAAATCGGATGTAATAACAATTACATACGTAGATTGATTACTTTTATTCAATCGCAATACAAATTACAGTTATACATGGACCGGACCAAAATGTAGCCAAGTTTGGAGACTTTCAGCGGTTTCTCACTCAATTTGGCAACAAAAATTAATCTCCAAAATGGTCTCCAGCTTGGCTAAATCTTTCCAATTTAGCGAGGTAGCCATTTGCTCAATGTTAAATAGACTTGCCCCTCTATTCTTATTTTACCGGCAGAGCTTCTCCTCTTTCAAGAATTTCATACTACATCTCATAAAATAAAAAAAAAAAACCCTCGACCCTTTTTTACACGGTAGATACGTTTCTTAGAAAATCGTGTAAAAACTATGTGACTTATGGTAAATTTGGGAATATGTTCCACAACTTTAAAAAATCATGTAAGATGAAAATAAAACTAAATATTTCCCCGAAAACAGTTCAAAACTGTAATAATGAAATCCATACTACATATTTATAAAGCAAAAAATAATTCATTTTTATTACAAAAAAAATTAAATTAGTGTACAGTGAAAATTCAGTCTATAAGTACATATAAAAATTTAAATTGAAATTAGGAATAAAAATCAATATCCCAACTATCTTGATAACAAGGGTGCACATTTATTGCGGAACTGGATAAAAAATTGCTATCATCAGTAGATATGTCAGCTATGTCTAGCAGACTGTCGGGTTTGATTCAAATGGAAGAATTTCGTTCATTATTAACGGTCTCTGTTGGTTTTTTTGTTGTTACAAAGTCTGTTATTAGCGACCGTTTTTTAATTGGTTTCTCAAGTTGCTTATAAAAATTCTTGATATTCAGCTACACAAAACTTAAGATTACGTTTAAATTTTAATTCACGCTCCATGTCAGTATCATGAGCAACAAAATGTTGTTCCATACTTGTATCAAATTTCAAGCCCTTGCGAATTAAATCAGCCGTTAATAACTGAACTTCAACTTCGACTTCGTCATTTTCTCCTTCTTTATTATCCGGGAGATTATAACGCCCACAATACGATCTGGGGCTACGCAACAACAGATATAAAAGGTCGCTTCATGGAAGATTTCCTTTCATCCTACAACCTCACTTTGCACAACACAAGCGACGCACCGCCCACATTTGACCGAATTCATGCACAAGGCTGGCCAGACTTAACCATCAGCTCGGCCACAGCGGCACATCTAATCCAAGACTGGAAAGTGGATGACGAAGTAAGTCTAAGTGATTATCTCTACATTACTTTCAAAATTGCCCAACCAACGACAGTCAATGTAATCAAGCGATATAACTTACCCGCAGACAGAAAAGAGCATTCACCAACAAAGTCAGGACACTGCTGGGAAATATAGAACAACAGCTGCCGCAAGCAAACACTAAGGAAGATCTAGAAAACTTCACAGCAGAAATACAAAAATGCATTCAAAAAGCCTGCAACGACAAGCTTCCGCAGAGGAGTGCCGAAAAGCTTCCCACACTCAACTGGTGGAACAGCGAGCTCCGCACGCAACAAAAGAAGTGTAAAGCCCTGTGCCGAAAACTGAAACAAGAGCGCAGACTCAATCTTACCGCAGTCACATTATTGATTTACCGAAGAGAAAGAGCACGTTACATAAGATCTATTCTACAAGCTAAATTGAATTCCTGGTGAACTTTCTGCACAGAAACCAAAAGCGCCTATGGTATTCATCACAAGATCATGACTGATAAACTGTACAAGCCGGCACAGCTGCACATTCCAGACAACACCACTGCAACACAGGACTTTACAAAAGATACACTGCACAAAGTACTGGATGCTGTCTTCAGTCAAGACAATCCGGCTGAAGATTCAGAACTTCATGCAGCCATACGTGCAGAGCAAAGGCCCTCCATCGCACCACCAGATCGTAAAATCACCATGAAGGAATTAAAGCATACACTGGCATACCTCCCGAAGAAAACCCCCCGGCCCAGATGGCATCGATCACGCCATAGCAAAAACAGTCATCCTAGCAACCCAGGACCTATTCATCAAACTGTTTAATAAGCTACTAGACACAGGCACCTTCCCGAAATCCTTTAAAGTCGGACAGGTAGTGCTGTTCCTCAAGAAAAACAGAGACCCGGCTGATGTCGCATCTTTTGGATCAATTTGCCTTCTGCCGGCCTTGGGCAAAATATTTGAAAAAATTCTAATGAACAGACTGCGACATCACCTGCACGTAAACAATAAGCTAAGCCCTCGACAATACGGTTTTCGCCCAGGCACCTCCACTATCCATGCACTACACGACATAAACAATGCCATTATGGCTAACAGGATTAACGGTCACCATACGGCACTCATTAGCTTAGATTTAAGAAGTGCATTTGACACCCTATGGTGGCCGGCCATCATGCAAGCCTTAAGAAACTCGGACTGTCCGAGTAACATGTACAACACCCTAAGCCATTACCTGCAAGACAGGACGCTCATGACTGTACATCCCGCAGGCATAATCGATCGCAAGCAAACCATAGGATGCCCACAAGGCTCCTGCGCTGGCCCGCACCTCTGGAACTTGACATTAAATAAAGTGCTCACAGCTCCCTGGCCACAGCACACAGAAATATTTGCCTACGCCGATGATGCGGCACTGATAGTCAAAGGGCACTCTCGAGAGGTACTACAGCGAAACTGTAATGAGACCTGCCATATGTTCCAGAAGCTCTGCGACTCACTAAAACTGGTAATTGAGGAAGACAAGTCTCAAATACTGTTAGTACCAAAGAAAGGAGGCTCCCTGGCACGAAGACCCTGAATCACTATCAACGGACAACGTTTAAAAATAGTAAAGGAGCTCAAATACCTCGGTATTACAATAGACGAGAAGTTAACGTGGATACCCCACTTAATCACAATAAAGAAACGCACTTCGGCCATAGCCAAACAGCTCCGCCAATTCCAAGGCTACAGATGGGGTCTAAACTATCATGTACAAAACATCCTGTACACCACGGTCATCGAAAAGATCGTGACCTATGCTGCAGCTGTGTGAGCACTCCCCATGCAGGCCAGAAAGGTAAGGCACCTTTCAACCATCCAGCGTCCTTTCACTTTGAGCATTACTAGAGCGTACAACACGACATCGACGGATGCACTCAATGTTCTCGCAGGGCTACTCCCCCTGCACATAAGAGCAGAGGAAGAAGCTGCACGTCCAGCTTTGATTCAACTACGTATACCGACCACATATGACGGCGATTACTTCACACCGGAAATGTTCGAACAAAAACAACCATTTGTCAACATCCACCCGGCGAACTCCGGAGTTGGCATCAAGCTTTCTTTCTTTTCGCCATCGACGGAACAGCTGGCATACTGGGTTAGGTGCTTTTCAGCCTGTTGGATCCCGTCGATGGAATTTAAAGTATATATATATATAAAGAACTTAGTAGTGTGTTCTCCTGCAATTGACCACGCTAAACGAGGAGCATTGAAATAAGGACCAGAACATGGAAAAAAGGTGCATGATGGGGACTGCTGAGACTAAGGGGAACACTTATTATGGTGCATGTTAGGCAGACATTTATACAGTTACGGTACATGTTGGGCATACACTATTATGGTACATGTTAGGCATACAGTTATATTAAAGATATGCTATATAATCAGGTACAGATGCAAAGATGAACAAATACATTGTACATGTTAGGCATACACTATTATGGTACTTGGTAGGAATGCAGTTATATTAAGGAAATGCTATATAATCAGGTACAGATGTAAAGATGAACAAATACATTACAAATTGTGGGATCAGTTAAAAGAGTTCTAGATTAATCATAAAATTAAACATAATTGGGAATAAAACAAGGAAAATAATAATAATAATAAGTAAGACATTAAGTAAATTAATATATGTACAGAGCGGGCTGCTGACGGCACGGTGTCCAAGAAAAGAAGTCACTCCAGGCTGTCAGCAATGCTTTTAGCAACGGTAGTGCAGTCTCTAATGCGGCTGAGCGCATATTTGTTTTTAAACCATGTCGGCATATTCATTGCAGCTGGTCTTTTTAAATGGGAATTCGCTGTGTGAAGGCAATCAAACACATAGTGATCTGGATCACCAGTACTACCACAAATACATTGGTCACTGTCTCTTAGGCGAAATCTCTGAAATCTTAGGCGAAATCTGTTGGCATCAAGCGATACGTCTCTCCCTCGACGAACCACAGACCCTTCAGCCATATCATATATACAGATGGCTCTAAAATGGACGGAAGAGTGGGAAGCGCCATAATAGTTATGTCCAACAAAAACATCATTGCCCAATGGAAAGGTCAATTAGCAGACAACAATAGCGTTTTCCAAGGAGAGGCTGTAGCAATAGCGCAGGCTATACGCTATCTGCTGTGCCATAATATAACAGCCAGATCATCTATAAAATCAGATAGTCTCTCAACAATTTATGCCATAGGCAATCCCGAACACCCGTCTGCAATCATAAGAGGCATCCAGCAGGATCTCAGAGATAATCAGCACATCGACATACACATAGAATGGGTGAAGGCACACGCGGGAGAGCAGGGTAATGAACTGGCAGACAGCGTTGCCAAGGAAGCCGCACCTGGCAACGCAGACGAACAAGTCTCAACCCCCGGGCATATTTCCTACCTGAAAAGGACTTTACGCCTCAAAGTCCCAGGCAAATGGCAGGAAGAGTGGGACGTCAGCAGTACAGGTAGACGCGCACATTACCATCTCACGTACGTTTCCCAAGATAGATGTTATGGAAACCCTCACTTAACGAGGTACATCTCCGGACATGATCCATTTCCCGTATACTTCGGGAGATTTGAAATTAGCCAATCAAATGTGTGCTGCTGCGGAGAGCTAGGCTCCCCAGAACATTATCTTGCGGAATGTCCCCTTACAGCGGACATGCACATTAGACTGCCGGCACAAAATCGCCAAGCATTCTGCAAATTTCTAGTTAAATAGAAGCACCTCGTAAACAAATTAAATAACGTAATGGAGAAAATTACAGGCTTCAGCACCGACCTGTGCCAAATCTAGTGCCAAATGTATAAAGTAAAAAAAGTATGGTAAAAATGCAGTGTATAGTAAAACGTACATACTACATCGTCATGTAAGTCCTAAGTAGCAATAACAACAGCCTGTCATACCATGTTGACAAAGCCCTTGTATGGCCATATATTGATTGATATTGTTTCAGTAAATGCTGAGCCCGAGGATAGGATGAGAGGGAATTCCCGGGGGCCTATTGGTCTGTTCGACTGCCCACCAGATGATCTAAGTGCTGGATCTGGGCGTCTCGTGCGAGGCTCTCGTGTGACCACACCAAGTGGCCAACTCTAGATAAGGGTGGACGTGGTGGTGTACTTATTAACTGAATGGCAAAGGAACAGTGCCCACGTCCTCCGTCGCTTATCGCTTAACATCATTACTTCGATATTGTGTTTGTTCAGATAATTCGCCAATTCATATTTCTGTTTATTTACTCCGTTGGCGTTCAAGAAGGAGTCTTTAAGGAAACTAGTAGTAGTTGCAATAAGGCTTGGGTTAAACTGTGGGCCTCTAGAAGTCATAATTTTGGTTCATATAACATTCGATCGCTGCCATGCTGATCTCGAATTTCTCTATTAAAGTCTTGGAAGACGTGAATTTCATGAAAAATGCTTCGGCTTGCATATGTTGCGTTTTAATCCATTCGAAGAAAATTGCTGTTTCCTGATTGGATGATTTTTCTCTGCTCCAAGCTGAAGGTGGTTAGGGATATTCTGTAGATTGCGCGACGGCAATTTGGGGAAGTCATCTTCTTTTAAATTAAATCCAGATTTAGTATTTTTACTATTTGAATTTTGCTCGGCTTTAGAGCCCTCGATATTCCTTTGCGAGTCCTTTTATAAACCTCTGGAAAGGCGGAGCTTCCAAGAAATCACGTCAGCCTCGTCAGCCAATTCAGTTCGCTCTAAATATTTCCAGAACATTGAATAACTGTACGTGTAGAAAAAGCGGGAAAATCAACTTGACTACGGGGCTGTGAATTTAATTCCACGTACTTTCAAATAAGAGATCGTCGCCATTAAAATGAAAAGAACAGGCATTTAGAATTGTGACTGGGGAAAAAATAGAAAGAAAAGACGAAATTTAAGTTAGGGTTTTAAGTGCATTTTTGACTATGGAATGTTATTATTACACACACACATATATATATATGAGTTTATAAAGTAAAAAATTAAGATTATGAATTATTAAAGTCTCGCATTATGCTGCGAATTTAATTAAATAGTTAAGAAGTAATAATTAAATCAAAATTGGCAGTTTACAGTTTGACAGGAAGAACATATATCAAAACTGACACACAAAAAATAATATAGTAAAACTAAAATTAGTATGATAAATAGTTGAAAATTCTTTAGTCTTTTTCAAGGAACAGGCGAAGAATTTTCAATAGAGACAAGTTTTCAAGTCTTATATTTCAAATCAAAATTTTTCAAATAAAAAAATCTACAAGAAATCAAAATCTTTTAAAATAAATTCTATTAATCTAAATAAAAGCAGTTTTTAAAGATTTATCAATTAAAAAGTTTAACATTTTACTTCAAAATTTTAATTAGAATTTTTAAAATAATTAATTTAAAACATCTTTCAAATCAAACATTTTGATTTCTTTCCTCCAATTTTCAAAAGCAAAATTTATTTCTGTTTAATTTTATGCACAGTTTACAACCTCTTTACACCTTAAATCAGGATCTGGTGTTGTGTAGCAAATTCACTTAATTATTTAATTTATGACTTATTAAGAATTAATTTTATAATTATTCTAAATTTATGCTACACAACGAGTATTTTATTTAATATTTGTGCTTTTTGTTTAATTTTAGTTAGGGTTTTTGGTAGTTAAGATTTATACGTATTTTCTCCTCGTTACTTACTCGTAAACGCGTTGAAACACAAAATGGAATTGGATGCTTTTTCTACGTAATAAAAACTTGATTTTATATTACTTAACTTGGGTTTACCCTTCTTAATTTATATCACTGGAAGCAGAAAAATTAGCTTTTTAATTTAAGATCAGCTTCACGATTCTAGCATTAACAGATTTTATGATACAGTCAATTATTTAACTGAATTTTACGCCTTGCCTTGTGATGAGAATAATGGGGGAAGGGATTAAAAAAGATGCACTTTTTAGCTGAATTCTAAAGCTTGGCTTACGCGTTAAGGCGATTTCGAGTGGGGTGACTTTTAGGTTTGCCAGTTCGCCTTGCAGGTGTTCCCAAATTCTTGGCATTCGTTTGGCGATGTTTGAATTTGTGTTTAATTCAACACCTCGGAAAAAGGAGAAATTTTACACTGGTGTAAGCGGGGTTTGTTGTACTGGATGTTTCACCCCTTTTAGAGGGTTTTGACGCTTGTCGGCTTTCTCTTTTAGCAAAAAGCCGTTGCAGGTGTTGTTCGTTCTCTTTTTGCCGCCTGTCTCCGTTATGCTGTTGGATCTCGCTCTTAGCGGTATTTGTTCGCCTCAACTCGGCGATGGATAATTTTAACCTAGGCTCTCTTGGCTATTCCCCGAGAACTGAGTAAAAATATGCTCCATTAGTTTTTGGATTCAACTGAATATGGCTGATACATGCACAAGCTTCATTGGGCTCAGACTGCCCCATCCATCCATTTAACGTTAGATTGATTCGAATAATTCCATCTGATGATGTTGGTACTACACTCACGTTTGTGAAAATTGCAACACCATGAAGGACTTACGCGAGTGAGCTGAAATTTTCAGGAAATGCAAAGTAGCGCATGATATGCAAATGATTAGAATTGCAAATCCGTAGCGCATGCGTATGCTGAGCAGCGCCCTCTGAACGGCTGATGGATCCGAATAAATAGACGGCTGTAGCGAGGCGTGTATGGTTATCGGTGGTTATCTGCTAGTGGTAAACGTTAACTCAATCTGTACTTATGCCTCGTCGACGAAAGAGAGCGAGATTTGAACAACTTACAGAGTTTGAACGAGGGAGAATCATCGGCCTTCGTGAAGCTGGATTGTCGTATCGTGCAGTAGCCTCTCGTGTGCAGCGTAACAGCAGCACAGTGATGCGCGTTTGGAAGCAGTGGACGGACGAGTGTCGGACAACTCGGAAATCCGGGAGTGGACCCCGAAATGTGACGTCAGCTCGCGATGATAGACACCTGGTCCGCATGGCGCGGACGGACCGTACAGCTTCCTCTAGACAATTGGCAGCACTGTGGTCAATAGCTACAGGTGTTTCATTGTGTGCTTCATCAATTCGTAGACGTCTGCTGCAGTGTGGACTGCGCGCACGGACTCCTTTATACAGGATCCCCCTAACGCACGACCATCGCCGCCTGCGGCTACAATGGGCCAATCAGCATAGAGACTGGCGTGCTGATTGGCAGCATGTCGTGTTTTCTGACGAATCCCGCTTTAATTTGTGGTACCATGATGGCCGCATTCGTGTCAGACGCTATGCCGGTGAACGCCACCTTCCGGAGTGCATTATCGAACGCCACAGTGGACGAACACCCGGAGTTATGGTCTGGGGCGCCATAGCATATCATAGACGATCTCAATTGCTACGAATTGTGGGCAATCTGAACAGCAACCGGTATATCCGTGAAGTTCTACAGCCCGAAGCTGTTCCCTTCCTTCAAAGCTTGCCAGGCGCTGTATTTCAACAGGACAATGCCCGCCCTCATACTGCTCGGATTGTTAAATCCTTCTTTGCAGCGCAGCAGGTACAGCTTCTTCCTTGGCCTGCGTGTTCCCCGGATATGTCGCCAATTGAACATGTGTGGGATGTCATTGGTCGGCGTCTTGCTCGTGATCCTCGTCCTGTTGCGTCTGCAGACGAACTTTGGGTACGCGTACAAACGATATGGAATGCTCTTCCTCAGTCAGACATTCAAACTTTGTTTGACTCCATGCCACGTCGTGTAGCAGCACTTACTGCGGCGCGTGGTGGCCACACAAAATACTGATTCTGATCTCTTGTTCTTGTTTGTTTGCTTTGAACATTTAGTCATTTATTTGTACCACTACCACTCAACTGTGTATTAAATTGCATTCAATTATGACGATTTCTTCTTGGTGTTGCAATTTTCACAAACGTGAGTGTATTTCTTAACTTGGCTATGAAATTCCCACCACTGACTGCCAGAACAGACTGCCCCATCCATCCATTCAGCGTAAAATTGATTCGGAATAACTTCGTTTGTTGATGTTTGACCTCGGAGCGAGGCCGTTCTACAACTTAAGGCTTCTAGTAGAAATGAGGAAGTCGGTGTTAGCCGCGTCCAGCTTGCCGTTGACTGATGATGTGAGTAGAATATCACGTCTTCCTTGGTCTGAATCCATTTCCTAACATCGACAGAGGTGCAGTAGTCCCAGTCACAATCGACTTTGCTCAGCATTTGATTCGTCACGAGGGTCTGGATGTGAAGGAGATGCTCAGATAATAAAAATTTTATTTTTTGTATTCGATTAGCTCTTAACTTAAGTAAATTTGAAAAAAAATGGGTTTTTGACTTTTGTTAGTTTATAGTTACCTACAATGGTAAGAGACTTATTCAAAACAAAATAGAAAAATGTAATTATGGTTTCGTTTTAAAATGTCTGTATTCTAAGGAAATTAAAATTTTGTTTATTTGGTGTGTTTACTTCTAGGCAGATTTACAGATAATTATAAACCTAGATAGATTTGCTCCTGTGTTAATATTCTGATTTTCCTAATGGGGTGGAAATTCTGTTAATTGAATCTGAATGTTAGATCTTATTTTTACTATGGAATAATAAGATATAAAATTTAAGGTTTGTTAGGAATAGTAGTGCTCTTTATTTTTACAGTGCAATAATAAGGTGAAGAAATAACTAAATTTGTTAATAGAATAGTTTGTTATGAATTTTATAAAATTTTACTTAAATGAAGTAGTTATGCTGTTACTTAATAAGTAGTTACTGAAATTGAAAAATGTTTTATTTTGGAATTACTGAATTGTTAGAAAAAAATATAAATGTTCTCTCTTAAGTGCTTCATTTTTTTCTCCGCGGGGGGTTTAATTTAACTTTATTATCAGATTGAAATTGACGTATTTGATTTAACTGAAAAATAAATACTGAAGGTGTTCCTTAAATATGATATTGAGTCTTGTGTTCTTGGTATGTTTAAGGTACACTTTTGAAATACATGATTTACAGGAGTTCACGAACATCAAGGTTCATGGGTTGTTTAGGATCTTACACAACGCAAGTACGTTTGAATAGTTTAATTTGTAGGCAAAGGTTGTAGGTTTGTTTAGTGGTGTTCTTAAAAGTCACCATACACAAAACATTTTGGTCCCGTGTTTTATTCCAACCATATTGATGGGCACTTTCTTTTCTTTTCATGTGTCAAACTTGATGCTGGTGATTTTATGTTTAGTTTAAATATTGATATTTTTCTTCCACCTGTCTAGACTTGATACTAAAACCCAACTATTTAAACAGTTAGAGTAACAGGTCTATGCAGTGGTCGTATTTTGTGAAGTACACATCTACATTTTATTTCTTGTGAAGGTGTATAACAGATGTGTATTTTTGTGACACAATCTATTGGACTTTAATGTCCCCAACCCAAACACTTTACAGTGGATTGCCTGAATGGTTTAAAGCACTGGTCTTATTTCTGTGTTAATATTTATGTGGTACTCACCTGTTGATCACAGACTGGGATACATCTTTTATCTTAGTGACTGCATTTTTGTAGGTAACATATAGCTCAGTATGCCTAGAATAACAGCAGCTGTTAGAAATAGTTTTTTCAATATGGAAGAGGCTCGGGAAGTCCAGGGTATATAAGTTTTTGGATCAGATCCCTGGAATCTGTTCCTGTTTTTACAGGCGCAGACAGTGGAACTAGCTTAAGTGTATTCTTAGATAGGTGCCACTCATGTGGGCTGGTCAGATACAGACAAACTGACTGTAACTAGAGTCAGGGTTGTGGGGGAGGCTGCTGATTCCATAAAAAAACCACCATAGGTTGAAAAGAGAAACCAGTCTCGAGTATATTGTAATGCGTTAAAGAAACGACTTACTTCTGTGAACAACTTGCACTCTAACATCCGTGTTCTTATCGAGGCTTTTCAGAAGCCACATTAATCAGTAAGGCAGTTTGCTGCCCGTATAGAAGCACTTTCGTATGGAACTGTACCTATAGAGAGAAACAGTGATCCTGCAGGAAAAGCTCAAAGACAATATTTATTACTGTCTGTTTTTATTGAAGGTTTAAAACTACATTTGAGACGATTACAGCTGCCGCAGAATCACCAAACATTTACAGCTGCTAAACAGCATGCTATTATTGAGGATGATATGTGGGCTAAGAGCTATGCTGGTAATGATTTTCAAACAGCCGAGGTTAGAGCAGTTTACACTGTTAAGTCAGCGCCAGAGAAAAATATTACAACACCCTCTGTAGCTACCTCTGAGCTCACAACAGCTATTAAGCTTCAGCAAGAGAACATTGCTCAGCTCACCAAAATGATGGGTTCGCTGCAAGTCAAGGTGCAGTCGTTGTTGTCACAAAATTCTCGTGCGAGACCTATACAGCCTTTTGTTATCATTGCAACAGAACTGGAGATGTTAGCAGAGACTGCTATGCAAATATAGTGCCTAATCAGCACACTAGAAATGGTCGTCAGAGACTCAGAGGAAATCAAACAGCTCGGAGAAACCATAACAACACTACACCAGCTGTTTCGAATACACAAAATAACTCGAATGTGACTAGTAATGTTTTAAACCCCAAGTTCCAAGTTTTAATTTAAACTAGTTAAGGGTGGGGAGAGATCAAACTCCTTTCGTCCCTTGAAGCCCTTTTGGAGGTACCAGTTTTTGTTGCATCCACAAGTGAGGCATCTTTGCCTATAGTAGAAGGATCTATTTTGGGGAATAAAGTAAAAATTTTATTGGACTCGGGTGCAACAGTTAATATCTTAGAATCTAAATAAATCAATTGCTTTGGTATTAAAATCTCATTGGATAGATGCAATATTTATTTAAAAGGTATAGCTGCAGAATAGTTAAGAGTTAATAACAAAGTTAATTTAATCGTAGAATTTCAACAGCAAAGTTTTGAAACAGAATTTTTAATTACTGACACTCCTCTTTCGTCTCAGTATGGGACACTCTTAGAAACTAAATTTCTTGCAGACAATAACATGCATTTAGATTTTTGCACTTCTTAAATTTTAGGTAAGAATATTATTCTAAAATGGAATCTTAGTAAGCCTAGTGCTATTGACAATAGTGTAACTTCTAGTTCTACTTCACACTCATTTTGTTACTCGGTAACCAAACATAAATTACCACCTTTTTCTGAGAACATTATTAAATTTACTTCTCGTTCTGCAGACTTTAGTGCTGACACTGTTTTAATTGAGCCTTTAGCTGATTACTTAATGAGTAATTTTGCCATAGCCAGATCAGTAAATCACACTTCAAAATCTAAAGAATTTCTTGTTAAGATTGCTAATTTTTCACCTAATGTACTTCACATTAATAAAGGAATGAAGTTGGCTAGTGCCCAACCTGTGAATGTCATTTCACAAGATAATGAACTTGTCAACAATACTCAAATTGAAATTAGTGAGGATTTCGAGTCGTGGGGTGGTGAATTTGAACTCAGCCATCTACCTGAGCAGCAACAAAAACAATTATCCAGCATTCTAAAACAGTATAGTAATATCTTTGTTGCCTCAGTCACCGAAATAACAGGAAGTGACGCCATCTTACACAACACCAACTTGCGTGACAATATTCCTGTTAGGCAAAAGCCCTATAAAGTCCCTTACCATCTCAGGGATGAGCTTGACAGACAGATAGCAGAACTTCTTGGAGCTAACATCATCCAGGAGAGTGACAGTCCTTACAGTGCTCCTGTTTTATTTGTTAAAAAGGCGGATAACACCTACCATTTAGTCACTGTTTTCCACAAGTTGAATGAGATAACAATTGAAGACAGTTTTCCTCTGCCTTGTATGATTGAGCTGATTGAACAAGTAGGGGATGTAAACTATTTTTCCACTCTTGATTTAACTTCAGAGTTTTTGCAGATGAAAATACGTCCCGATGATGCCTTCAAAAGTGTTTTCTCGACTCCTTCAGGGTACTATGAATGGTTGAGAACTCCGTTTGGCATGAGAAATGCCGCTAGTTCATTTCAAAGGCTAATGTCCATCGTTTTGGCCCAATCTTTCTCCACTGAAAATAGGAATTTATATAGATGACATTGCAATTGCCTCAAAAACGTTTGATGAACACTTGGCTAAATTAAAATTGGTATTTGACAGACTAATGTTACGTAATTTAAAACTCAAGCCTTCTAAATGCCACTTTTTAAAGGAACAGATCACTTATTTAGGTTACAAAGTTACTAAAGGCACTATTCAACCAGATGATAAGAATTTAAAAATTATTCAGGGTTTTGCAGCTCCTAAAAACAGGAAAGAAGTTAGACGATTTTTAGGCCTTATTGGCTTTTATAGAAAGTTCAATCCAAATTTTGCCCAAAAGGCACTTGCTTTAACTCAATTAACTAAGGATAAAGTTCCATTTTATTGGTCCCAAGGAGCTCAGCAGGCGTTTGAAATTCTAAAAACTGAACTTCTGAATGAACCTATTTTGTTATGCTAGTAGAAAGTTAAAAGGACCCGAAAACGTTATAGTACTGTGGAAAGAGAACTTTTGGCAGCTGTTTGGGCCACTGCACATTTTAGACAATATTTACTGGTAAACCTTTGATTGTTTACTCTGATCAAGCTTCATTACCTCATGTTTTAAAACTTAAAGATCCCACTTCTAGAATTGCTTGTTGGATTATGGGTTTATCCCAATTTGATTACAAAATTATTACAAACCTGGTAGATTAAATTTAACAGCTGATTATTTGTCGAGAGCAGTTCATGTTACTTAGTTGGTTCAGACTTCCATTACACCTGAATTGTTAGAATTATTTAAGAAAGAGCAGGCTTCAGATCCTTTGTGCCAGCAGATTATAACTGATTTAAAGAACAACAAATCTCCAATGCCTATTTCTCAGATACTCTTTGTAAAAGTGGACATTTTGTATTGTAAATATAGGAAACTCACTTCACGTTGGCAGAAACAGGATAGGCTAGTCGTTCCTAAAACACTAGTGTTGAAAATTTTACACGAGCATCATGACTCGCCTATTGCTGCACACTCAGGCTATCATAGGACACTTCACCGGGTGCAAAAGTCATTTTTCTGGAAGGGAGTGCACAAGCAGATCCATAATTACATTAAGTCCTATCACTCCTGTATCCAGAGGAGAGATCATAGACCTTCCCATAAGGCTCCCCTTATGAGAATGCGTATGGCTACCTGTCCTATTGAGCGCATTGCGATGGATGTAGTGAGTCCCCTTCCAGTTACTCTGGCAGGCAATAAATACATCTTGGTCGTACTTGACTATTTTTCACGATGGCCTGAGGCTTATCCTTTGCAAGACACCACAGTAAAAAATAATAGAGAAGTTAGAGCAGTGTATTTCTACTCATGGTGTACCTGAACATATTGTGACGGATAAAGGAGCTAATTTTATTTCTCAAGACATAATGGAAGTCTATAAAAAACTGGGTGTCGCTAAACACACTACTACTAGTTATCATCCTCGGTCAGATGGTGTAGTGGAAAGGCTGAATGCTACTTCAATTAATTCATTGAGTCACTTAGTTTCTCAAATTCGAGAAGATTGGGACAGACATCTGCCTTTTGCCTTATTGGCTCACAGAACTAGGCGACATAATGCTCTTCAGGAGTGTCCAGCTTTTATATTATATGGTAGGGATTTATGCTTGCCAATCGATTTGCAAACCAATTTCAGAACTTATGATGACACAAACAACTCATCCAAAGATTTGGTTTTAAGACTGTAAAAAGCTTTTCAGTTGGTAAATAAGAATTTAACGGAGGCTTCAGAAAAACAAGAAATTTCTCGTGATAAGAATTCATAGAATAAAGGAATAAAAGTGGGAGATGTGGTGTATTTATACACTCAAGTGGTTAGGCCTAGTATGGCTAGGAAACTTTTTAAATTGAATCAGGGACCTTTCAGGATTATTGAGCAGGTGACTAAGGTCAATTACAAAATAGTTCCTATCACAAATCCTGATCAGAGTCAAAAAATTCATGTGTATAGACTCATGAAAGTTCCAGAGAGGATTAATTTTCCCACCTTACAGAATAATTAAGTTCTTCAGAACATGTTCCAAATTCTTCACATGATTCACCTTACCATCTAAGGCCTAGAGATGCACATGGTTTTGTGTATAGAAAGTGATTAGGAATGTTATGATTTATGTAAGATATCTGAACTGTAAAAAATTCAGTTATTAGTAGTTTGTGCGCTGTGTAGTTGAAAATTGTAATCACTTAGTTATTCGTTTACTTAGTATTTTTCGCGTATCCTTGGTCGAGTGTTGCGTGTGATTTTACATGTTTTGGGCATGTGAGTAGGTGATCATGTTGTACTGGATTTTAACTATCTTTTTGTTTGCTTTTGTTTTTTGGAGGTTTTGCAGGGCTGGTCCGAGCTGTTTGGTTCCACTTTTTGAAGTTCAAAAAAATTTTTTTTCGTATCCCACCGCTCAAATATTAGGGATTGCTTCGGTTTGACTTGACTTGATCGTTATTTGCCAACACTTCGTGGTGATTTGCTTCCTCATAATTTGTGCAACTCGTTTCAATTTGTATTCTTGCCAGGGATTAATTAGTAGAATTGTTTGCGCTGTACAGTTGCTGTGTTGTTCTTATGATCTCTTCTCTTACTTCATTTTGGGTGCCAGTAGTTAGGGAAATGAAGTGAAGTTTTTGTTGATAGGGAAAATTTATGATTCTGAAACAGCAGGTTTTCTTTACAAACTTAGTTTTCGTGTTGCAGTGTCACTTTAGGGGTGATTGAGTTTACAGGTAATTAGTTGGCCTGTTTGGATTTTGTTTTGTGTCAAGCTTCGTTTGCTCTTGAATTGTTTTGCTCGCTTTATCACCCATATACTTAGTGGCGTTCCATTTGTTTATTTACATATGTTTATTTTAGTTGCCTTGTGGGGGTATCGTGTTAATTACAATTTATTTACACTTTTTATTTCGGGGCTTGCCACGTGTTGTTTGCCAACAGTTACTTTTTTGGTTTTCATTTGTATTTCGTTGTACTCCGGGGAGACTTCTTGACCCTCTTACATATTTTGCTTATTTTAGATTTTTTTGCTAACCATGTATATGGCAGGATTTTAATTATGGAGAGGACTTTGTATCCTTTTCTGTGTTTGACAAGTGATCTACCAACACCTTACTTACTCCTTCTTTTACTTGATCACTCTGTAAACCTCTTTCCATTGTCTGTGTGTCTAAAAATTTTTTTGCTTTAAAATAAAACCATAATTACATTTCTCTATTTTGTTTTGAATAAGTCTCTTACTATTGTAGCTAACTGTAAACTGATAAAAGTCGAAAGCCCATTTTTTTCTTTTTCAAATTTACTTTAGTTAAGAGCTAATCAAATACAAAAAGTAAAATTTTTATTATCTGAGCATCTTCTTGCCATCCAGACAATCGTGACGAATCAAACGCTAAGCAACGTCGATTGCGACTGAGACTACTGCACCGTTGTTGATGTTAGGAAATGGATTCAGAGTAAGGAAGACGTGAAATTCTGCCCACATCATCAATGATCTTAAAGCTGGAAATTCTTCTTAGATGCGCGCGGCTAACATCGACTTCCTCATTTCTACTAGAAGCCTTAGGTTGTTGAACGCCCTCGCTCCGAGGTCAAAGTTCAACAGACGAAGTTATTTCGAATGAATTTTACGTTGAATGGATGGATGCAGCTGTCTGTGCTGGCAGTCGGTGGTGGGAATTTCATAGTGAAGGTAAAGAAATAGTATAAAAATCATCAGATGGAATTATTCGAATCAATTTATCGTTGAATGGATGGATGGGGCAGTCTGAGCCCAATGAAGCTTGTGCCTGTATCAGCCATATTCAGTTGAATCCAAAAACTAATGGAACATATTTTTACTCAGTTCTCGGGGAATAGCCAAGAGAGCCTAGGTTAAAATTATCCATCGCCGAGTTGAGGCGAACAAATACCGCTAAGAGCGAGATCCAACAGCATAACGGAGACAGGCGGCAAAAAGAGAACGAACAACACCTGCAACGGCTTTTTGCTAAAAGAGAAAGCCGACAAGCGTCAAAACCCTCTAAAAGGGGTGAAACATCCAGTACAACAAACCCCGCTTACACCAGTGTAAAATTTCTCCTTTTTCCGAGGTGTTGAATTAAACACAAATTCAAACATCGCCAAACGAATGCCAAGAATTTGGGAACACCTGCAAGGCGAACTGGCAAACCTAAAAGTCACCCCACTCGAAATCGCCTTAACGCGTAAGCCAAGCTTTAGAATTCAGCTAAAAAGTGCATCTTTTTTAATCCCTTCCCCCATTATTCTCATCACAAGGCAAGGCGTAAAATTCAGTTAAATAATTGACTGTATCATAAAATCTGTTAATGCTAGAATCGTGAAGCTGATCTTAAATTAAAAAGCTAATTTTTCTGCTTCCAGTGATATAAATTAAGGAAGGGTAAACCCAAGTTAAGTAATATAAAATCAAATTTATTACGTAGAAAAAGCACCCAATTCCATTGTGTGTTTCAACGCGTTTACGAGTAAGTAACGAGTGGAAAATACGTATAAATCTTAACTACCAAAAACCTAATTAAAATTAAACAAAAAGCACAGATATTAAATAAAATACACTTTGAGTAGCATGAATTTAAAATAATAGTAAAATTAATACTTAATAAGTCATAACTGAAATAATTAAAGTGAATTTGCTACACAACACTGTTTATTTATTACTTATTATTCTGTTTTTTATTATTATTCTCTTTGAAGACTCCATAAAGTATGTTACGGATTTAATGACGCCATCCTCCAGCTGGTTTTCTTGACTTCTTTGTCACTTCATGGGTCTCGATCAGCTGATGCTGATGTAATTTGCCGTGCGACTGGATTAAGCAGCTCGTATTTCGTTTCCACTTAGGAACAATATTGGCAGCTTTCTGGGGAGGATATTGTGGACACTGCGTCGGCGTTTCCATGTGATGCAGGATTCTTGAAATTTAAAAGCCAAGTCAACGAAGCATGATCCGTGCGGAGCAGGGATTTTCTGACGGAGAGATAATGATAGAAATGTTCTGCGGCTTTAACTACGGCGAGCAACCCTTTCCTGGTGACACAGTAATTTCTCTCCGTTTTTGAACGCCACTTGGTCTAGTAGGCCACAACACGTTCTTGACTGTTTATTTCTTGGGACAAAACAGCGACGACACTCTCATTGCTTGCAGTATCAACTTCTTTAGCAACTGCAGAAATCCTTTCATCAATTTGTTCTTCGATTTGTGTCTGAGCGGCAGAAACCCTTCCTTTGATTTGTTCTTTGACAGAAGAAACTCTGTAATCTATTTGTTGTTCCACGGCTGAAATTCTCTCTTCAATTTTTGACAAAAAAACTTTTTATTCAATTTGTCCAACCTTAATCAACAAGACTGTTGATTACTATTAATTAATCTATTGAAAAAATAGCAACTTGTTTTCGACATATAGTCCCAACTTAAATGGTTAAGGGTTATAAAAATTTCTTTTAAATATCAAAGAGCAATTCTAAATATTTGCGTTTTATGAAATTCTGATGTCTTAAAGAAGAGAATTTTTGCTTGAAACAATTCAACAATTCCTGGGACAAGCATGCAACCACTTCTTTATGGTAATGTTACAAGTTTCGTGAACTGATGATTAGCTGGCAGAATAATGGGTTACTTATCTATCAATTTAAAATTAGAATTTCGCAGACGTACGTCTATCTTTAGAAACGGTGTTTCATGGCAAAACTGATTCAATGATTTCAAACATCTTTCACCTGTAACCTGAGAAGGCCTTTTTCAGGTTTCCAGTACCGTCCAAAAGCGTCTCACTTTGCTTACCCAAGGTGAGACGGAGGTAATTCTTCTGGCTTACTGTTTTTATCCTGGTAAAAGTTCTTTTTTTTACTTGGTTCCGACAAGTACAAATGAACCTGAAAATGTAAACTGCAATATAAAATAATCTAGTTTTGCTGCGAAATGCCCAGCGGCTGGGCAGTAAGATAGCTTCCCTGCAAAACGACATTAGGGTTGCCGGTTGCAAGGAAAGGCACGGTTCCCATATTTGGCGCGAAATCGCCCATTTGGAGATGTTTAGTGACAAAACTGGTGATATGTCGTAGATGAGGAGAGAACATTCTAGAATGCATTTTTAGCAGTTTTCTCGGGAGTATTTCAAAGGTAGGTTAAAACTATATTTACTCTGCCTAACGTGACGAAAGTAGTATTTGAGTTCCGAAATTGGCTTGAGAGCGATCGACCGAGTCGGTGGCTGTACTTTAGTGCTTTGCCGTGAAGCTGTCTTCACCTTTACAGCCTGAAGGACGTGTTGCTGATTGTTTTATTGTGTTTGTCGGAGTTTCTCAATGAGCATGAAAGTGTCTTTAGAACTGTCTTCTGTAACAAGACAGTGCCTACTGGTGAATAAATTGTGTTTCGATTCTTTATCAAGTGTAGTCATCAACTACTCCAAATCCACGAACTCGTAGAACCCAACTGTATAGATATCTGTTATATTTAAAACGTTGTGAAAAGAAATACTATTTAGTGTTCAAGCAGAAAGTTTTTTTACTGAGCTGAATAAAAGTTATCTTGAAAGTATTTTGTCTTATCGTGACTACTTTTCTGATTACTGTTCCTAGATTATAAATATTTTCTATGAGTTCAAGAACGTCATCTTTTGCACTCTCTAAGTACACTATAATTTGAATTGCTAGATGTTAAATTATTCTTGAAAGAGTTCTCAAAATAAAGGTCTGGACAAAAGTTTTTCGTTGGTAGACAACAGTTCGAAATACAGTAAAATCTTATCCACCATTCAATTAGCTAGCAATGACAAATTAAAGGTGCTTTTGAAGATCTAAACTTAAATCTGACTTTAAACGTGGAAAACAGGTATGTTATACTTGTTATAGGACCGAGAAGTTATCTAAAATAAGTCTGTTGTTTGGAAGATGTAACGAACATTACGTCAAATCACTCCTGGCGTAATTTGCACCCTTAAGGTGCAAATGAGTAATTGGCAGTTATTTCACACATAGTGCTCCGACCCAAATTACATCAATACCGGTAACAACAACACCAATTTTGGCTTCCCTGTTCCGCTCTACTTAAAGGCACTACAGGTCCTTCCTCCCCGCAGAACCGAGGCCGAGGTTCAACCTCTTTCCTGGAACCTTGAGGGGTCGGCGCAACGCACCCAATTTGGGGCGTCACTGGCCGTCAATTTGCTACCCACCAGTCGCTCGGGAGAGCCTGTCGCAGGGGGACATTACGCAGCAAACCCGGGGAGTCACCCCCGGGCTACCAGCACCACCCTGCTCTAAGACATGCCAGACCCCAGGTCGGCCAATAAGTGACCTTTCCGGAGTCCCCAGAACCACTAGGTTCATAATTTGTATACCACCGTGGCCGAGACTGCCTAGGTACAGATCCTAGCCAGTAGCTTCGCAGAGTTCTCTACGTCGACCCTCGGGGGAGACTTCAATACCGGTATGTACTCTTCCCTTCTTCTAGCATGCCTTCGTGGTGTAACAGTAGCATAATCGGTATGTATTCGAGAGCCCTAGGTTCGAGTTCCGGCGAGGGTATTGTGCATTTTTCACCTGTTCTGCATCGAAAAGCAAAACAACAATAACAAAAAAACACAGAAACTTTTACAGTTTTCAATATTTTACAGTTTCAAATACTTAGAGCTTTTGAAGTTTCAATTTTAAAACATTAAAAAAAATCTGAAAGCCTTCAGATTTCAAATTACGCCCAAAGGGGGCGCTATTTTTAAGTTTTGTGTGCTACCTTTATTTATTAAATATCATGTTCTTTACACTTCAAGATTCAATTCAACAGCAATATCGCAATAGAATTTTAAAATGAGCAACGCTTTAGAATTTCCAATACACGGTCTCACGCGTTGGAGATAAAAATGTTTCTTTCCGTACAGTGTGCCATTGCTCGTTTTGAAATCGTTGAGTTTGTTCATCAAAAATTCGTTAAATTGTTACAAAATATGAAATCGATAATAAACAAATTTCAAATTCCAAGTTTGGGCTTCCAGATGACCATATTCGGTAGAAGATTACGTTGTTCAAAATTTGATGGCTCTAGGTAGCGTTGTTTTATCATAGTGCGAGAAACATACATGTATTTATGCAGATTCTTGATTATTTAATTTCTTTAAATATAATACAGGGCTGTAATATTGTGGCAACAATTTGAAAAGAGAACTGTCGTTTATAGTGAACCAACGTAAAATGCCAAAACGAAATTAATAGTCCTTCAGGGCAAATTGCCCCTTTGGACTATTAACAAAGTTAATGACTACGAATGGCTCCCTAACTAGAACAGTAATTCGTGACCAGTAGGATTTGGCTATCGATTTTCCCTAATCTCCAGTTGCACTTTAAATGTGGAGTAAAAAAAGGTATTTCCTCTCTCCTCCTAAGACGCCTTCGTGGGGCGTAAGGTTAGCACACTCGGTGGGGTATTCGAGAGGTCCAAGTTTGAGTCCTGGCGAGGGCATTGTTCATTTTTCTTATGTCCTGCTTCAAAATATCCTGATGACTCTACAATCCTATATTACGGTTGTAGAAATTGAGCCGAGTGGTAGTCTCTTGCTTTAAAATAATACGGCGCTAGTGGCTGGTATCTTGGATTTATATATATGTTGAGTGGATGTTAGTGTTAGTGAAGAGAAGCTGTAAGTTTGTGTGGATGTAGACAATACTGTTTTCATCCCACTCTCTCAAGATGACGATGAAATAATTGGTCATATGAGAAAAACAATGAGGAGGGAGAAGATAAATATGTAAACAGCATGCAGAGTGAGAAAGTTACGTGGAAGGGCTCAGAGAAAGGATTGCAGTTGTCTAGAAATGTTCATCTATGTCAGTGCATGATGTTATGAAACTTCATTGGATAGACAAATTTATGGAATTTCATGGATGCACACTGCATTGGAATATCAGATTTTTTCTTCCAGAAATAACCTTTTTATATCTCGTTTTTATTTAGAGTAATTATATTTTCGCACTGTATGGAACTGGAGCCTTCAATTCGAGTGCGGAAATTGGAAAAGAAATCCATAAAATTAATATTTCGGCTAAGTGGAGAGGTTTTATAATTATTTATAATAAGTTACAATATTATTCAAACTAAATTTATCTAATGCCTTAATGCTTACTTTTTTTTCAGTTATGCTAAAGAAAATGCACAGCGAAGAAAATTACTTCATCCGGTCTTTCACTCTAGAGCTCTGGAGAGTTTCATCCCCTCATTTAATGAACATTCATTAGTTCTTGTTAACAAGCTTAAAACTACGATAAATAAATCCTGGATTGATATTACGCCTATGTTGACTGCTTGCACATTGGATATTTTATGCCGTGAGTACTTATTATACTGATAATCATTTTTGTTTAAAATCTGTAGACTCTAAAATAGTAATCTCGAAGAAAATCAATTTAAGAAACCGTTTATACAAGCCTGAAATCTGCTATTCCGGATTTTGAAGTAATCCATCATTGCTACTTTATGATATTAAAATATTTCTATTACAACAAACTACGTTTTTCTATTAAAATATAAAAGCGTAAGAAGAATTTACGGATTTCTTCACTATTACCTGTTGCTTTTATTTGAAAATGAAGCATTCCAATGAAACCTTATACTGAAATGTTTCTCTAAATCGAAAACCTATTATAAATGTGCAGGATGACTGAAAAATATCTGGCAATAATGTACAGGAACTAATGGAATGTGCGTGCGAAAATGGCGTATACAGGTGGAACAAGTAGCACTTGAACGGTAGACAAAAGCTTTCTATTGCTATAACTCGTCATTCACCATGAGGATTTCGAGCGCTATTCATCGCTACATGGACGTGAACTCTCCGATATGATGGCAACCTATCAGGCTACAGATAGAAAGGGAGCATCTTCTCAAAGGGGGATATTCGGAAATTGTTCTCTGTGTCACATCTGATTAGTTGCCAAAATACATTCTATTACAAAATCTGCTTATTTTGGACTCCTCTACCTGCTTTTACATTTTTCAAAGGTAGTTTTAAATCAGCCTATATATAGGAAAATATTTTAAATACTTCCAGATCTAAATGCGTTTCATCATAATAATTTGCACCAATATATATATGTATATATGTGCATGTAGGTAGATATGTCTAGGTTACTAAAGCACAAACATATGATTTCTCTAAATATAACATTTAGCAACAAATCCCGTTATTCTAAAAGTGAATATTTTAATGACTGGAGGGTGTTGGGACAGCTTTAATGTTGTATAAAGGCCTCTTTCTAACATATTCTATAAGACTGAATTTGGGCAACTTCTTTATAGTCTCACCTCAGCGATATTATAATGTTCGGTTTCTCCAGAAAAGACGACTAGTTGATCTCTGTGTGACCTCTGCATTATCCTCCAAAAAAGAAGTCCTCTCAATAGCTTTCTATGAAAATCTTATATATTTCAAGAACATAATTTTCATAAAAGTATGCTGTCACAGTTCCTGAATGCCCCACAGTGGTGTGCCGACGTTTAGCACGATGCTTCTCCTACACAAGGATTCCACATTCGCCGAAGTGGCCGATTTTTCTTAAGTTCGTAGGAAGATTACGATCCTCAGAATCTTTCCAGATTAAGATTCCCAGTGGATAACTGCGTGTACGGTAGATTCGGCAGACTTGCCGCTGGAAAAGACCTAACTACAATCCTGCTGTATCCGAAAATGGTGTGCTTATCTTATAAGGTATTTCTCCCACCATCTTGGCATGCCTTTGTGGTGTAATGGTGAACACGCTCGGCGCGCATTCTAGATGTCCGTGGTTCGAGTCTCGGCGAGAACATTCTCATTTGTTCCATCTTCTGCCTCCAAAAATGCCGAATGTCTCTACAAAGCTCCACAAAAAGGCCTCGTTTCTATCTGTTGAGCGGGATCCATGTCGCTGCTCTCCGGGACTAAAGGACTTTCTTTGGAAGTAATCTGGTATAGTTCGCTTAATAATTGTTGCTCCAGATGCAGTAACGTGATCCTGACAGAGCCCTCTAGCCGTCAACCCTCTATTAAGTCATGCATTTAATATCGCGTATCGATCCTTCGCTTGTGTCGTGGTTCTTGGACTACTCATTCGTGGCTTTTGATGATGGCACTTAGAATGAGAAAGTGCCATCATCAAAAGATGATGGCTTTTGATGATGGCACTTCCATAACCTGGATGCCGCCATTGGAGAACTGTCGTATCCATCAAGCAATCTCGCTTAAGAATGGCCAGCATAAAGCCTCCTATTAAGTCTTTATCTAAATTCAACGTCGAGAATTAATTTTAATTGAAATTAACCAGTGATTTAATTTTTCTTGCAAGAAACAGACAAGCTTTACAGGCTTGGAAACAATTCCGTTTTACTAAATACTTGTACATTGCACGTATGCCTAAGTATAATCCTTGGTGGGCTGTTTTCCATTATAAGAAATAACATCCGTAACGTTCTAATTTGGTTGAAAATATCACTCAAACAGAGGGAAAACAGAATACATAAATATTATATATTATAGATAAAGCTAACTGTTAATAGAATTTAAAATAGAGTAATAGTGTGTACAAGTAAATATGAACTTCTGATGCAGCTTCATTGCATATATCGCTGTAAGCAATCAGATGACTAAATGATGAAAGATTTGTCACGGTGAAGCTATAATTTAGTGAGCAAGTTTCATTTATATCCTATTTCTTCAAATCTGATTGTAAATTTAAAAGATTATACTCATTTTAAACTAATATAATCACTAGTTTAATCTTTTTAAACCGCCAGAGGATGTACCGTAATGTTTTTACTTTTCAGTACCTGAACGCTAAGCGATAATGAAAATGCATGACAACTAAAACGATTTATTTGAAATTAAATTTGGAGGTACAGAAACGAAAACAATGGAAAAAGTAATTTTAGGTTTTCGCGAGTAAAGAGAGAAAAATGTTTTAAATGATTTAAAAGGTCAATGTTTAAATTTAAAGCCTAAAATTTGGCTGCGATATTCAAAGCTTATTAACGTCATTTCAGATATACACCCTCACCAGCTTGTAACGATAGCAATAAAGAAAGTCGATGTGTAGAGACATTAGGTTAATTACAAGCAGGAGAGATGAAAAATATGCAATTCCTTCGCCGGGAATCGAACCACGGACCTCTGAAATACCTCTCAGTGTGCTGACCATTACACCACGAAGGCACGCTAAGAATGTGGGAAATATACCTTATATACTCCCCTTTTTAAAGGGCGACTAGGGTTTTAGGGGACCTAGTCGCCAAATCCTGGGTGTGGAGAGTCATCATCCACAACCCTTTTAGTTCGGGCGCCACTGTAGAGACATTAGGTTATTTCGAAGCAGGAGTCATGAAAAATGAGCAACGCCTTCGCCGGGAATCGAGCCACGGACCTCTGAAATACCGGCTCAGTGTGCTGACCATTACACCACGAAGGCACGCTAAGAATGTGGGAGATATACCTTATAGATGCAGAGGAGTTTCACCATGGTAGGCTGTGTCAAATCTCTCTCCTAAACTTAGACTCCCGTTTCTTATTCTAAACATACTTAGTTTACGTATTCTAGTAGTACAGTGGATGAAATAGTAGAGGAGCAGGAAAGATTCAGCATGATATAAAACGTAAAGAAAATAAAGATAACCAAAATAAACGTTTCAAATTATAATTTTAAATTTATTTTAAAATATGTCAAGTTGTAATCAGCCATCCTTTCAAAATATGTTGTAAGAGTCACCGTCAAGAAATTTACTTTGTTAAGATAAGTGAGTTTTGAAGCCTTTCCGCTGTATAATTTTGAATCGAATAATATTCTCCTATTTCTCATTAACTTAGTCTCAGGTATATAAAAGGTTTCATATAAATTTTAAGGAATTGCATAACACAATAGGACATATATTTTAATTTCAATTATATGATATTTTCGCTAATACGAATATTCTGTTTGCTTTTTAATTTATGGAAGCTAAGAAAATTTTCTGTTATGTGATGAAAAAAAATGTAAATTTTGGTGATTTCGTGTAAAATCTTCATTTCGTTGGGAAACGAACTGGCACATAAAAATGCTGCTCGAAAATATCAAAACTTGATTATATGCCTATGATTATTTTCAGATACTTTAATGGGGGTGCGGATCAATTCCCAGGAGGGAAACGAAGATGCTTTCGAATTCACGGAAGCTGTGGAAGAGTAAGTACCTTTCTTTTCGAATGCTGAAGTATTTATGTTTAAACTGTCAAACATCGTATACGTATTTAGAAATATCTAGCACTGGTAAATACATCTAAGAGTTTGAGAAGTTTTTCAGTATTGTGCTGAAGCACTTTTTCATCCTTGCCCTTAGTTTGTTCGTGTATTTAAGTATTTTATTGCTATGAAGTATTAAAAACATAATTATAACATTTTTGAGCATTCCATTCACTGCACCTTAAAACAGGCTACCATAATTTTAGCAGTGCAGTTACTTTTAAGTGCTTCGAGTAACCACTAGTAGTCCAGTTTTTATTATCCTACTTTCTTTTTTATATTCCGATCGCTGTCGTAAGTGATGAATGAAGTCTGTTGAATGTTAAAGATTGGATATGCTGCAATTCATCTTAATTGCAGTACTTCACTGCTTATTTGTTTACGTCATAGTGCCCTGAATACGAACTGGAGGTGACCTGGAATCACAGGCAATAGCGCCCCAAACCATTATACCACGTTTTCGCGTGGTGGGGCGTTACACAGTTACTGCACCACAACTTGTCGGCTGATGCGTCGATCCACGCGTGCTGACGTCACTCTGGCTGCAACTTGCTACTCTGGCTGCACCTGCACCCCTCCTTCTTCCCATATTCCCTTGTTCCAACCATGTTCACCATAGCTGATGCACCGTGCTGGCATCCATGTAGGTATCAGCTGCGATTTGACGTAAAGAACAACCCGCCCTTCTCAGTCCGATCACCATACCCCTCGTAAAATTGTCCATCTGCTGGAAGTGCCTTCGTTGACTGCGGCCTGGCATTTTCTCCTATTACACGTATCCTCCGGGACAAAAACCAACTTTCTTCGATAATTCGTCTGGCAGAAATAACGACACGAATATTGCCCATTCTGCACGTTCCTTCACTTATATGTTACTTCACGTGTGTCGGAGAGCTGCGCATTTCACGTCATTCGCATAACTCAGTGGCATGCGTCTACTCTAAAATTTGCATAAATTTCTGACCACTCCTTCTTGGTATTGCATTTTCAATGTCGAGCAGTGTATTTTCTCCTTCAATAATAATACAAGTGTCAATAGCTTTTGATTCCGTCATCTTTTCGTATAGACATTGATAGAGTAGCTGAGATAATGAGTAAGTTGCTTAGAAGCTTATCAGGGGTTATAAGTCCTCTCGAAGGAATAAACAAACTTGACTTACTTACGTCTTTTGGGACTTAAAGAGTTGAAGGAAAGGTATACTGAAAGAAGAATTGGAACAAGGAGGAATAATACATGGTAGGAACACTGCCGCTGAGACTTCGTAAAAATGCTGATTATGGCTTGAGAGCAGAAAAATTGCTTTAATCTGCCAGGGTAAAGAGACTAAGGAAAACATCACATGGCATGTAATGACTTTGTCTGATGTAGCATAACGCACAGTCACAATACGTATCCACAATTATGCAATTAAATTCTAAAAAGGGCTGTAGATATTAAATTAGACTAAGTGAACTACCTGTTTTAGGTACACATATTATAGTACATGCTGGATATACAGTAAGGGAAGGGTGTATAACACTGTATCCACAAAAATCCTTACTCTACTGTTATTTCTACAAGAATAAGATCGTAGAATCATACTTTCAATCGCAAAAATGTTTCAAATGGCACAAATATTCATGTTTTGGCTTGATTAAATTTGTAAGCAGTTTGGGAGTTTACAGGGGGGCGAAATCAGCAGAAACACCTGCCATGGATGGCAGCTAAAAAGGACGTTATTTGATGAGGCATGAAGCTGAACTGGGCTTGGATGACAGAAACGGGCAACTTATTCCCTGTTGCTTTAAGTCTGTACCACACTTCATCAACCGTACGAGCTGGAGAGAGATGGCGGGCCAGTCTCTCAGCAACCCATGACCAGGTGTTTTCAATTAGTGACAGATGTGGAGAACGTGCAGGCCAGGGCAGCAATTGAATACTCTGTGTGTTGAGAAAGGTCAGAACGCGACGTGGAACATGTGGTTCAGGCCTCGAAGATAGAGCACAACCGCTCGACGTAAGACGTCAGAAATGTACCTATCTGCGTTAAAATTACCGTCGATACGAACCAGAGATGGGCGTGTCGTGTACCTAATGGCTGCTAAACCATCACATCAGGTGCAAGGCCCCTATGCCCATATCAAATGCCAGTAGGTGACGTGCGGTCTCCTTGGAGCCTCCAGATACGTATACGGCCATCAGAATACTGCAAGCAGAACTGGGACTCTTCTGAAAAGATGACATTGTGCCACCCCTGTATCCAGCTTTATCGCGCATCAGAGTCGCCGTCTCTCTGTATGCTGCACTCTCAAGGGAAGACCCGTGCTGATAGTCCACGCTGATGCAAACCTTGACGCACCGTACGAGAGGACACTGGGCGTGCTGCAAACATGTCCATTGTCTGACTGATGGTCCGGGATGTGTTTGTACGATTTGCAAGGCTGACCTCACAATATGTCTGTACTCTCGGGCATTAGTCATGCGAGGACGTTCAGATTCTGCCATGCCGTTCATTATGACTCTCAGGAACCCCTTGATTCCATATTCGCATGACAGTGGCTGGATGTCGACCAGTGCGGCGGACGATATGACGGAACGATTATCCACACTATCAATAGGAAACGATCCTGCTTCTATCGAATTCCAGCACTTGCTTGTAAGCCCTTTTTTTTCTTATTCGAAGCATAACACGATATTCTGAGCAAACTCCGACTTTACAAAGTGTTTTCGAATGCGAAATCCCCTATACAACTTTTCTTTTATACAGAACTTCAGATCTCGTTTCTCCCTCCTGCGTCGTCTAAATGCGCTGATATTAATCATTTGCATATCCCAACCTCTTCTTCCATTCATGTGATTTTGAAGTTCATCAGATTATTCCTTCCTGGTGTTGCAATTTTAAGGGCCAGCAGCGTATTTAATGAAAATTTATATTCAATCTAAAAAGTAAAAAACGAAACGTTAGAATTCCGTGGGAAAAACTGACCGATATTTAATTTTAAAATCTGAGGTTTGATAGATTTTGCAACGTCTGAAAATCGAATTTATCGCCGTCCTTTAGGTGTCAGTTAGAAAATGAATTGGGATAAATTGAGTTTGCATTTGCACCTATTTAAGTTCATTCAATGTCAATAATAATCATTTGTGATTTATTAACGTATCATATTCTTTTATTTATACTTTTATGCCATTAGGTATGCCGAAATCATTTTTATCTAAGCAAATTATAAGTTTTCAAATAATAAAGCTGCATCAATAATATATGCAGTTTTATTACATTCACATGAAACTTTATTTATAATATAACATATTCATGGTACAAAAATACGTTAGCCGGGAGATACTTTCCAAGTTTAATTGATGTAAATAATATTACTAGTTGTTTATATGCATCAGTATGGAAGCTTCATAGCCACTCAAGCGGCCCATTGGCAATTGTAACACCTGGCTACACTGTGAATTGACCAGGCAATTGTAACACCTGGCTACTTCGTTAATACGCAAATTAATATTTCATTTGTCCGTATAGGCGCTGTTAAATATATACTGTCCAATGAAAACGCTCTGAGGCAGTATATAGAAATATTATTGGGATAACTTGGACTGCAGAAGAAGAGGGCTCTACATCTAAAACAACCTGGACAATATCCTTCACTGGAGCTGAAGATGGTGTGCCAAAAACCATAACTGATGTTTTCCGCAGATACAATTCTTTAATCGAGTCTGTGTTAGACAGAGGCGATTTAACTTGTATAGTTTTTTTGATAGCTTCTAGATGGGGGCTTGCCTTGCACTGCACGTGTAACGTACTGAATCTGGCCTTACGCACCTCTTGAAAACAAAGTAGTGAGTTCCTTACAGTTTAATTTTGAGAAGAGCTGATCCCGCACTTGCTGCGCTGAGCATTTGACATTGCTGGTCTTAAAGAGTAATACGTGTTCAAATGTTTTATTGATGAATGCTACCAATCTCTTCTTTCTTCTGACTGTCATGAAAGATTATTCGTCAGTTTTATCAGATGTTGATCCGCCATCAGGCGACACTTTTGAGGACTGAGAGGTCAATGATGGTTCGCCGGAATGCTGGAACAAAATTCCTTAAATTGCTTTTGGAACACAGAAACGCAACTTTGCAGTTGTGAGTCAGAAAGTGCATGCTTAGTTAATGTACTATATGTAATGGTAATGAACTTAAAAAAAGCTTTCTATAAGATCCTTTTAATTTCTTATTGTGTCTTGAGCAGGCGGCAAATAAATAAAACCGGTCTTAGGTCTAGTTAAAACTGGCGATTTTATCTGCTGGTAAATTTCTCAATCATCTCTGCATATTCTGTGAAAAATTTGCCTCGTCCTGAATAAACAGAATTTATTGTTATGACTGAAGAATTCGAAATTGTAGAACGTATTTTACATTAACTAACATGATAAAAGCGTAAAGGTATATAAAATAAAAGCATGCAAGAAAAATGATAGGAAAATTCAGCAAAGTCTGCTATGCTAATAGTATTATACACGCACTTAATATTACACAACAATGCATAAAACACAGTACTCTTGTAGAGTCATTAGGTTATTTCGAAGAAGGAGACATGAAAAATGAGTAATGCCGTTGCCGGGACTCGAACCACCCATGCCAATAAGGCAGGAGAAATACGTTACATATTACCCCTTTTAAAGGGCGATTGAGAATAAGGGGGCCCAATCGCGAAACCCTGGTGGTGAAGAATCATCATTTACCACCTTTTTTAGTTCGGGGCGTCAGTGTAGAGACATTTGGTATATTTTGAAAGCAGGAGTCATGAAAAATGAGCAATACCCTGGCTGAGACTCGAACCACGGATCACTCGAATACGCGTCGAGCATGCTAACCATTACATCACGAAAGCATGCCAAAAAGGCGGAAGAAATATCTTACACTAACTGAGAAGTATGCTCAATTGAGTAACGAGGCACTTGTAATGAATAAATTCACAGAAACGCAGTAAAAGTTTTCTCGGATTGATTGACTGATATCTTACAACGTACTGCGACTATCACTGCGCTTTAAAGCACATTTCATAGCGCTGATTTTAAATAAATGTCATGGATACCGCTTTCATACTTTTCTTCATAATTCTCTAACGAATGCCCATAGTCTGCAATGGAAAAGAAAAGTGTAATCACAGTGCTGTCCAATTGGATGCATCGGGTAAAAAGAATGTCATTGGTTTGAAGTCAAAGAGTCCTTGAAAGAAAGCAGGTTAGATCACAACACCTTTACGCAACTGTTCTTGAAATGATGAGTTTTGTTTATGCTTTGCAGTGAAGGCTGCTATTAATGACACTAAAATGAATGTAAAAATCATTCAGTTAACAATGTAAAAAAAAATAATGTTAAATGTAAAAAAAAAAAAAAATTCTATTGTGGAAATTCATTCAAAATGTTTTTTGCAAAGACAATGAATTTTTTATTTTAGGATTACGGACCTGATCATGCATCGAATTGTGAGACCGTGGTTCATTTCTGACACCATCTTTTTCTCCAGTTCTGCAGGTCAGCGATTTAGAAAAGCCAGAAAGTCCATAGATTATTTCGTTAGAAAGGTAAAGATTTAAAAAATTTTCCCGTTGCCTACTAAAATCGGTATTTCTTATTATAAGCTTCTTAAATTTACAATGCCTGAAACTTTTGTAGTCCAAAGGGACAATTTGCCCAGAAGGACTATTAATTTCGTTTTGGCATTTTGTTCGATTCACTAAAAGCGTTGTTTCACCTTGCAAATGGTTGCCACCAAATATTGTCGCCGTGTATCATAATTAAAGAAATTAAATAATGAAGAATCTGCATAAATGTATGCATGTTTCTCGAATTCTGATAAAATAGCGGTACCTAGAGCCTTCAAATTCTGAATATTGAACGTTTCCACTCGAACCTGGGCATTTGGAATCCCAAATCTGAAATTTGTTTTATTATCGATTTCATATTTTGTAAATTTTTAACTAATTTTTGATTAACAAACTCAAGGATTTCAAAGCGTACGGAAAAAACATTTTTATCTCCAGCGCGTGAGATTGTGTATCGGAAAATCTGAAGATATGCTCATTTTAAAATTATTCTGCGATATTGCTCTTGAACTGAATTTTATGGTTTACGTGCGAAGAACACGATATTTAATAAATAAAGGTAACACACAAAATGTTAAAAAAACGACCCTTTGGAATAATTTAAAATCTGAAACCTTTCAGATATTTTTTATTTATTCATTTATTTTTTTAATTTCATTGATTTTGCTCTATAAAGTTGTTTTGCGTTTTCTCTACTTAGTTGAACACACATTTAAAAGAAGCAGCAATTTCATAAGGCTGATTGTAGTCAAATTTCTACAGTTCATAGAATTTAAAACATTTTCCATTTTTGTATTTTAATACATTTATTTGTATTCTTGAGACTTTAATATCATAATTTTAAAGGTCCATCTATAAAGTATTATCTGTATACGCATTTGTTGTAAAATGTTACCTCCAGATGTAATTATTGCCTGAAACAATTTTTTAACCTGAGAACCTGAGAATGAAATTTGCACTGTGGTGATAATCGTCGATGTGTGATGATTGTGATGATAATCGATTATATACATGTATTTGTGTGTGCGTGTAATTTTGTAGACATATATGTTATGAAGTAGAAATATTGCCTTTTGTGGATGCTGATCTATAACGAACAGCAAACTTGGTCGCCGAGGCAGATTAAATATTTATTTTTATGTCAGTTGACATTTGCGGCCAGATATAATTTTGCACTCTAATTGTACCTATTTCTAGAATATTTACGTTTTTGATATTGTTGCTATAGGAAGAAAGTAGCGCGTCAGCGGCTTAGCGACAACAGAGGTAGAAGTAAAAGCGAATAGTTATCCAATACTGCAGCTTATTAAGAGAAAGGTTTCGGTTCAGAAAATTTTAAAATCCAAATTAGCTATATCATCATCGTTATGCAAAAGTCGTAAGATATGAATTAATCTAGAAATGACGCAATCTAGAAAATATTATTACTATTTTATAATAGGGAAGGGAAATACTCCAATTAAAATGAGGAATTATATAGCCATTGCTAGTCTAAGTTATAATTTTGATTTACATATATTTATCTTACATATATATGTATATAATTTGCATGAAATGCTGAAAATCATTTAAAGTTTTATGCTTATTTGATAGTACAACCCCTGAACCGAACTCGTCATTTAATTGCCTTACGTATTCTGAATTATTGTAATACTATGTAATCATCCCAAAATTAAAAAAAATATAATGAAATATAGTAAGTAATTTTCTAAATATAACCGAGATGTAATAAACTAAATTTTGTATTTTTAATTAAGATTGAGGCAACATGTATTCAGAAATTTCTTATTAAAATTTAATATTGGCTTCAATTATACCTATATCATGGGCTTAATGACATAATATTGAAACACGTAAATTCTTTTCAATAAAATGATAAGGCTAAATAGCTAGAATTCAGCTATAACTATTATATATTTCTTACGTCAGTGCCATTGACTTAATGAAGGAGTCCATAAACCTTGACCTCTTTTCTTCATATTGTCACCAGGTTATCAGATTCTGGCTGGTATTAGGCATGTCCTAGTTGTGAAACTCATTATAGCACTTGCTTATCGAAAGCTAGAATTCGTCTGAGGTATTAAAATGGCTTTAATATTCCTAATAAAACGTGATTGTAGAATGTAAAGTGAAGCTAATATAATGTTTTAGTTGTCTTCCTCAAATAACCTTTCTTCAATTCATTTATTTTGTTTTCAAATCGTGATGTTGTTATTTGAGTGAATAAAAGGGTATTTTAATCTTTCTTTAGTCTCTGTAACTACTACTTGAGCTCAGCGATAATTTGCTACTTAGATTACAAGGTTCCTCCATATTAGATCTAGACAAAGTATTGAGGAACATTATAAGCTAATCGAAAAAGGTTATATGAAATTGAGATTTAAGAAGGGGTAAAATACCCTTTCATTTCCTCAAATTGCGACAAAATTGTGTTTGGGGTAGATTTACTGAAGAATTCAATCGATTTCGAGGCAAACAGGTAAAGCTTCCTCTTCATTAAGAGCAAAGAAATCTGTGAGGAAAACAATGAGTACCAATGCTAAAAATTATTTATTGCAGAATTATTGCGCGAAATGCAATTACGTGTTTGTAGAGTCAGGGTGATAATCATGTGACAGCGCGAACCAATCCGAAGATTTTCTAATCTTGAGTGAGGAGAACAGTTGTGACGTCAAGCCCGAGTGGTCACGCTCCCAAGTTCTGACCTTCGCTGCTGCTTCACTTTGTTGATTTTTCACAGTTCTTCTTAAAAGTCTATCATCGTGTTCTTTAGATAGGAATATGTGTTGCAGTTTCGTTAGAAATTACATAGTACGGAATGCATAAAAATAATAATAATGAGGATAAAAAAGCTATATACACTATGCACATTATTTTACATGAACCTATCTAGAAATCTTTCATGCTTACCCAGTGCTTTAGTGTAAGAAGCTGTCATCACCTAGAAGGTGAGCAGCGAAGGGTTTGAGTTTTCTATCTTCTTACAGAATTTCATAGTGACAGATATTTGCATAGTTAGCTGTATGGCAGGTCGTTGTTTTTTGATAAAAGTTTTCGTAGAGCATTTGTTGTTGTTGCCCACGTAGGAAAAAGCGTAGGCGATTACTGGTCTGATCACTGCTTTTCACTTGTGCGATGTGGTAAGACCATCAGAGAGTTCGATTTAGCAGGATTCTTAAGTACTTTACAGTTCTGACTTTTGGAACATTTTCATTCAAAAGTTTGATATCAATGTCGTATATTTTCGGGATTTGTATCTTTCAATGAGCAGTAGTTGTGATTTTGCTGCATTAATGGCAATGGGCCACTGCTGACACCAGAATTCGATATAATTAGTTTTTGACTAGAGTCTGAGAAGTTTAGAGTTTGCGGACTTAACTGCAACGGCGGCATCATCCGCGTATCATGCTATAAATGAGTTTGGGTCTGCTCTTGGTCTCGGAAAATCATGCACATGAAACAAATAGAGGATTGGTGTGAGAATCGATTCTTGGGGAATCCCCGTTCTGATTGGTTGCTCATACTCGAAGTTTTTCGCCTTGTCGAACGAAAGCAGTGATACTATGATATTAGATACTAGGCTGATGTCAGGGTGAACTTCAATACTCTATCATCAGCACCACAGGTAGCCTCAATTTGGGGAGACTACAGATAATTTACTTCAGAGAACAAGCTCTTACGTGTGAATTGCAGGTAGAAAGTATTTAGGGCCGAAACCAGTGAATAGACAGTGAAAACAATGTGCGTCGGGAATCACACATAATGAAAGTGGAAACATGTGGGAGGACATAATGCAACATCAAAAGTGAAAATTGTTATGTTTGAATCAATTAACTTCTGCGGCTTTAATGAAAATGTATGTAAAACTTGAGTGTGTTATGTGGATAACTGATTTGCCGACAGCAGCCACATGGCTGGTCACCCACCCAAGCGCTGATCGTAGCGAATGCTGCTTTGAAATGAAGTAGAGGGGGGAAACAAATATCAGTATGGGGGAAAGTGAATGTTAAATATCATAAGTCATATCATGGAGCCCCCATGATCTTACGGAGGAAATTATTTTGGAAAGTTTCAAGCTTAATAAAGTCAGATTTAGATGCAGTACCCCAGGCGGGAAAAGCGTAGGTCAAAATAGGAAAGATGTAAATTCTCTTTTTCCTTGCAAAGTTCTTGAAGGATGCGTTGAGAATGCTACTTAATTTCGCACAACTCCAGTCGGTTTGCCAATAGCAACCGTAATATGCGAGTTCCAAGTGAGGGTGGAATTGGATCGCACACCTAAGTAGGTTGCCTTGGCAACATTTGGTACCTTTTCGCTAAAGAGTATTAGGACGTCTTCATCATTTTTCTTGCGATGACGGCCTCTGAGCAATATTTGAGATTTAAAGTAATTTTAGTTCATTCTCCGTTTTCGGCACCAATTTTTCTATTTCATGCAAACGATTTGGAATGCCTCTTATGGCAAATGGTATGGTCACCATTTTGTTGGACAACCCCAGATGGTGTGTTTTGCATTTAAATTACCTCTAGTAAGGTGGGGTACAGTTTGCTCAGAAGATTAAGATAAGTGCTAATCCAGCAGTTTCAGGGCCGGAGGGTTGTAAAGAGAGCACACTGTGATGTTGCCCCAGCTGGATATTTGAACTATGGCTCTGACTTCTTCCAAACCGCTGCTATTATCAGAGTGATAGTAGCTTGATCGGAGATTATTTTTGACATAAATGAGGACTCCACTTCCTCTGTGTCGGATCCTGTCATATCTGTAACTTCGATAGTTAGGAATACTGAATGAGTGTGCTGGTGGTACGTGCGTTTCTGTGATAAGCGCTACGCCATGTTTTGTATGTAGAAGAAATCTTGGAATTCACCCATTTCGGTTTTGAGATTCTGGGCATTCCATTTCATAACTATCATAGGAGTTATTTTCTGACGGAGCTTGCGGTTCATAATTGTTAGCTATTTCAAGCCTTACTGAATTTAACTTAGCAGTCAAGTGTTTGGAATTGTGTAATAAAGCGATGTCTTAGAGGTTCTTCATAACCTGCTGATTCTTAGAGCTTTGAAGATTTTGCCGGCAAACATTTCAGTTTTTATCATTTAAGCATATGACGTATTCACGATAAATCTATCTTTTTTTCTAGAGGTAGGATTCGTGACGGGATTCTGTCTGGAAAAAGCTTCGCAACTGCTTCAGTTGCTTGTGTGTTTTCCCAAGTAGTTACAATACTTAGGTTCTGATTCCCCAGATTCAGGGTAATGACGGCTTTTGTGATCGTCTGCAAATTTGCAGCAGGTCGGCGGATAATTGGAAGCGGCTTGTGCGTGGTTGTAACACTGGCAGTGAAAGCACTGATTCGGCCGAAGCCGACCTCTGTAACGTTTTATCTTAACGTGCAAGTGCACAAGGTATTTCAAGCCATAAACTTCTTGCGATTATTATTTTTTGGCAAGGTGACAAGATAAAGAAATATTTTTTTTCTCAGTCCCCGGGGTCGCATTATCTGCTCCACCTTTAGCACCGTGAAGTCCTTTTCCATAAGGTTTCGTGCATATAAGCAACTTTTACTTTTTATCCTTTTCCATAAGTTTTCGTGCATATAAGCAGCTTTCAAATTCCTAACTACCACTTTTAAAATTTTCTCCTCATGTAGGAGAAAAAAGTGGTAGGAGAGATTACGTGGTTTAAAAAATGATGTCATTGCCCGGTGAGTAATAGGGTTTTTTGTATGAATTTCATACTTTTTTTTTGGCCGTGAAATTCCTTTTCCAACTGCTCGTTGAAATCTTTCCAATTAAATTTACATTTCTTGATACAGATTGGGGTGCGTTTAAGCTGGAAATTTGTGATATGTAAATTGGCCTGAGTGCGAGTTGCGCTGGCCTGATCGTTATGAGTGCCGCATTTTTCGCCTGAGACGCATTCACAATGGCTGGCTTCTCAGAGGACACACTAGATGGCGCTACATTAGCGTGGCTACTGGCCGCAAACTCAGTGTTTAAAGTGCGTGGGATATATAAAAGAAGTGTTGAACGGGGGAAACTTTACTGTTTTTAGGCGATTTTACTTTGGGCGTTCGCTTGACTTTGATCTTACCATCAAATTCTGTACTTCGTACAAATTTGGTACAAATCTGGCAAATTTGCCATAGTTTCATCATCAGGTAATTCGGCTAGAGCTTGAAGTGTATTCTGTACTTCTGTAGAGTCTGATTCTGTATCACTCAGGGTTCGTTTAATGCTTTTCAAAATCGTTATCCGGTCCATATCCGATTGTGAGTGTTGGGGTTGAGAGATTCCAGACTGATCTGGTCAGAGCTAACTGGTCAGAACCGTTTGTCCCGAGGCTTAGCTGAGTTTCACGTGCTTGAGAAAATTTTACACGAACTTTATATCAGCCAAACATCATATCATATACACCAGCCAAAAATTTGCTTAGGAATTTTGCTTTGCACATAGTATCGCGGAGTCGAAAACTATTGAATCTTCCAGAACTCCTTATCTTCTAGCCTAAAAAAGGATGACTGTTATCTTACAGTAAATCCCGGCTCATGTTGGAATTACTAGTAATGAATCGGTTGATAAAATAGCTAAAAAACGAACTGAAACTTTGAAGTCAGATAATAATGGGGTACCATTTACAACAATGAAAAGACTAGAAGTGGAGGGATTCGATTTGTAATATCCCAGACTCTCCCAGATCCATCGCAGTCGCGGCGTTCCATTTGGAGACCGGAGATGACTGCCTTGCTAAACACCTCCACCGCCAATGGTATATATTACAGTTTCTTGTGTACTTCGTGCAGCCAGAATTTTGAGATGGACAGAAATCATTTGATGAAATTCTCGTTGCTGAAGGAAGAAAACCTATGCAGTCGATATTGGCGGGCTAGATGCAGTTGACATCTAAAGACTAATTATTATTATTATTATTATTATTATTATTATTATTAGAGCTTAATATAGTCATTTGGTGAGGTTAATTATAGTTTTGTCTTTTTGTAATTCTACGTTTATATTTTTTGCATGCTCCAATCACATGCAATGGTGTATAATCAAGTGCCTTTGCAAATAAAAAAATCTTCATAGAACGAAACCTACTCAACATGGTGTGCGAACAGGACTGATTAAAAGAATACTTCAGCTTGAAATTTTATTATAAGACAGGGGCAATAGGCCATAATCCATTTGTTGCTCGAGTTGACTCCCACTGCGATTAGTATTTAGAAAAATCCTTCAGTCATGTCTGTCGCTGAAAAAAAAACATAATTAAAATGAAAATAAATGCAAAGCAGAAAAAATTCTGAAAGGTTTCAGATTTTAAATTACATCCAAAGGGACGTTTTTAACGTTTCGCGTGTTACTTTTATTTATTAAATATCATGTTCTTCGCACTTAAACCATAAAATTCAGTTCAACAGCAATATCGCAAGATAATTTTAAAATGAGCATATCTTTAGAATTTCCGATACACATTTCCGCGCGCTTTAGATAAAAAGTTTTTTCCCCGTAGAGTGTTGTCATTGCTCGTTTTTAAATCGTTTCAGTTTGTTCATCAAAAATTCGTTAAAGTTTTACAAAATATGAAATAGATAATAAAAGAAATTCCCAAATTCGGGCTTCCAGATGCGCATATTCGGGCGGAAACGTACGTTATTCAAAACTGGATGTCTCTAGGCACCGTTGTTTTATCACATTTGGAGAAATGTACATACATTTATGTAGATTCTTCATTATTTAATTTCTTTAAATATAATACAGAGTTACAATATTTTGTGGCAAAAGTCTGAAAAGTGATTCAGACTTTTAATGTTTCGGACGCAAAATCGCAAAACGAAAACAACAGTCCTTCATAACTGCAGATTAAAAATCCGAAAGAGTTCAGATTTTATATTACTCTCAAAAGGGCGTTTTTAACCTTTTGTGAGTTATCTTTGCGTATTAAATATCACGTTCTTCGCACTTACATCATAAAATTCAATTCAATAGCAATATCACAAAATATTTAAAAGAACACATCTTTAGAATTTCCGATACAAAGTCTTATGTGTTGTAGATAAAAGTGTTTTTTTCCCGTACAATGTTGTCATTGCTCGCTTTGAAATCGCTGAGTTTCTTAATCAAACTCTCATAAAAACTTTACAAAATATGAAATAGATAATAAAACAAATTCCAAATTAGGGCTTCTAGATGCCCATATTCGGTGGAGGATTACGTTATTCAAAATTTGATGGCTCTAGGTACCGATGTTTTATCACAGAGCGAGAAACATACATATTTGCAGATTCTTTATTACTTAATTTCTTTAAATATAACACAGGGAGACAACATTTGGTGGCAAAAATTTTAAAAGAGAAACTGACATTTAAAGTTTCAAACGCAAAATGCGAAGACGAAATAATAGCCTTTCTGGGCTAACGCCCTTTGGCTTTATTATCATTGACCTCAGCCTTTAGGAGACTAATGTGCCCTTTTTGTCAATCTCGCAGCTGCGGCCAGTGTTTTAACAAAAGTTTTATGAGGATTAACATTTACCCTTCATCATAATTACATGAAAATGCTTTGTTTTGTGGCCCATAACATTGCCTGTGTATAACTTGAATGTCCTGTTCCAGTACTCGGCATAAATTATTTCATGTTGTAATCTAGTTAATGCAAACGTGCTTTAATTTGAGAGTAATAATTATAATTTTTATTATTCAACAGTTTAGATTTTAACTTTGATGTTGTTTATTGTAATACACTGCATGTACTGCAGATGTGATAAAGAACGTAGTAGCAGTACTTCAGCATAATTTAACTGATAATGCACAGAAATATAAAGTTTTCAGATATATTACCTCCTGTTGTACATTTTTACTTTTAAAAATTAAACTAAATATTGCAGTGCAGTTTTATTTATAAGACTGGGAATAATTCTTAAAATGTAAAATCATAATTGCTTTTTAAATTATTTCATTTCCATTACAGACCATTCAAGATAGGAAAAAATCTCTCAAACTAGATTTAAATTATAATGAATTCAATCAAGAATCGAAGAAGGTAAACAAATCATTCTTGGAAGTGTTGCTGGAACAACACGCTAAAGATTCAACTTTAACATTTGAGGACGTTCAAGATGAAGTGGCCACTTTCATGTTTGCGGTTAGTTGAGCTTTTTTTATTTCACTGTTCAATTGTTTTGCCCTCTTTGTTGGATTTAAAATCAGTAGCTACATGTCTGTAATCAAACATTTTCGCCGTATATTACCTCCTTTGCATCCTTCACATAAGGTAAAGAAATTAAATTAAAAAAATCAGTTTTTTTTCAAGCATTATGTCCTTAAAAAATATTAGTGTTCCCCCCAAAAACAAAAACAAAAACAAAACGTTTTAAACTTCACCCCCGCCCTCAAGAAAGCACATAAGAACTTTTATCCTGTATTAAGAATTATTAGAATAAATGAGAAAAATTCAAAATTAAATCTGTTACATCATTATATGTAAATTTGACAAAAAAAGATATATTATTAATTTTGGAATGATGTAAATAATTTCTAAATGCAAATTCCACAAACTATAATGTACACAGAAAAAACATAAACGGAAAATTTTGGTATATATAATATAAATAAAATGAATAAATTTATACTTTATTTCATAACCGTAAGAATGTGATACGATAAAGTAATCAGTTGAATATATATATACATATTTAATTTTCATTTTCATGCTTTTAATTAATTAAATTGTTTAAAACTTCAAAAGTATAAAGTGTAGGGTAACAAATAATGGTAGAGGATTTGGAAAAAGTTTAAAAAAATGTAAAATTGTAAGCCTGGCTGCACACTTAGAATAACGCGCAAGCTGTTTCTGACCTAAGGACGGCGTAACAAGCCTAATGGTTAGAATAACTCAACGCCGAAGAATAGTATTCGCAAGGGAATAAAATTGGCAACGTGGTCTTAAAGCGGGCAGAGCACGCTCTGATTCCACACTCTAAAACATTCCTTTAAATAGTATCTTCTTTCTATCGTATTTAAATATCACGGAAGTTATAAATTTATATTCTGACAGAAAAATGGAAATGAGAGCGAATGGGAAGGATATTAACATAAAATAACTAGTTTGAAATTTAAACGTGAATTCTACAGAATTAAAAACAAAAGATGGAAAAAGTATAATTCGGAAGATGAAAATTATAAAGCTAATAAGTTAAATAAGTATAATAATAACTTGGATTAATTTAGTTTTAATAACCTCCACATGCCTCTCTGTCTATATATGTAAATATCTATACATCAGTATTTAGAATTGTATCTCTCTCTTTCTCTTTATATATGTAAAATATAAAAAAAATGCGATGGCTTTGCTCTACGCGAACATCAACCTCTAATTAACTTTCCGGGATTTCAAGATCTTCTCTCTAGTTTAGTACTTTCCAGAACTCTCTCGCCTATTATAAACAGCTACTATAAATAGCTCTACACGCCATTTTTCGTCAGATCGCTTTCTGCTATTCCCTGGTACACAAACGCTTTGCTATGCTTCTTCGTCTTTCCTTTCTTAAAAAACATCTATGACGCCGAAGTTCTAATTTTATTAGTATTACTATTTAAATTATTATCGATATATGATGTTCGTATAAAGAAAAATGAGTTGTCATTTTTAATCGAATAAAGATAGGGAGTTTCTAAAGTGAAATTCGTCTGTCGTCAGTCTGCAGCCTTTCCATTCGCTACGAAAACATACGGACTCTCGACTGCAAATATCACAGTATAATTAATTATCGGCATCTCAGCATTCTAGGACATCCAAATTCCTGCTCGTCATTGACTTCTAAATTTGTTTTTATTGTTACATGTATATATACTTATATATAGAAGTATAAGCTAAAAAGAACAGAAAAGCAAAAAGGAAGTAATGTTACATATTTCGTAAAGTCTCTTCAGGGGTTTGGTGTCACGAAATAAAGAAGAAGAACCATGTTTCTGAATTACGTAATAAACAATTTAGCAAAGTAAATTTTCGAAACACTTTTTTATCAATGAATTCTTAAAATTTAAGCAAATTCAGCCAGCTGAATTTTTCGTCAACGTAACTCGGTCTTTAAATGGTTAAACTATTAGTGTGGTTCTGTTCTATTCCTTAAAAGATTAAAATATTAGTCTTATTCATTATTTTTTTGTTCACGCCTGTGCGAGAGTTCGCCAGATTCATTGTAGGATCTAATTTAGTTTATGTGGAACAACAGAGATAGATCTTATGCGATTAAGTTTTCTTCATAATGCAATATGTGTCTAGATTATAGCAATTCGGTGCACTTCTTGTTCGCAATGTGCGGTAGTTATACGTTTACATTTTTCTGGTATTAAATTCATTTTTAACACTATTTCGACAACTAAACATAACTAAAGCGCTAACTGGCATAATTTTATGCTTTTTTTTATTATTTATTTTTTTTATTGAAAATTTTAAATTCCTTGTGCACCACATAGTATTACACAAGGCTACAAAGGTAAGTAAAAAAAACAAATACAATAACACACCACAAAATAAATAAACTTACAAATTCACAGATGACACGTACGAGATAAATTTACAGAAGAAAGAGAAAGCCATTTTAATGTTGGACAAATACATGAAGAGGGGCATTTTATGATTAAAATATAGTTAAGCAATATTCTAAATTATATTTTAATAAAGATTTTGCGTTATGATAACTCAGTACACTGTTTAACAATTCATGATTCAGTGTTACACAATGATATGTCATACAATATTTTGGCAACAAAAAAGTGACCGAGAGTAAAGTCGCTGAACACTAGTATAGTCCGACCGTCTCAAACGCAACCCTGGCTGGCATTCTGCCAAAGCATATGGACTCTTCCGAAAGGGGCGTTATTGCTTGCTGCGACGTGAAAGTCTTCTCTTCTCCGGAAAGACAGAATGAAGGAAAAGAAAGTCTCCATCCTTCCACCCTATTTTGAGAATAATTCGGTCCGAATGGCGCATGCGTGTTTGCGCTCATGGTCGCGGGTGAGGCGATCGAACTGTAGTTCGACTGGGCCCGATTCCAGGAGAAGGGTTAGTCGTATGAATGCAATTTTGGCATTTTAAATTCACTTCTTAATCATTTCCACATCGTGCAAAAGGTATGCTTTAACAGTTTCCTAACAATGTATTTATTTTAACACTGTTCTTACACTTTCACACAATTAAAGCGCTCTTTGCTATTGTTTAATGCTGTATTATTCATCGAATTGCATTTTACACGAAAAACTAAGTAATACGTTAACAATAAGTTTACAATATACTCTAATTTGACACACTGCGTTTTTTGGCATTACTTATGAGGCAAAAATAATAAGGTTCTCATGACACAAAAATACCTAATTCAATACAAGGTGTCTACTCATGATACAAAATGTTTACTCATTGTAATATGCTGTACAAAATGTTGTTACTTTTGATACGGTACTTGAAACTGCTCAGATGACACGGCCCATCTGAAGTCTATGCACAATGGTTTCCTCATAAAGCTGGTTTTCCCCATGTGTAACGTATATACGAGCCAGTTCCCCTTAGAAAGTCCTCTAAGAAGGCATCCCACCCCTTAGACAGACAGCCCTCGAGGCTTTTCCGTAATCACATAAACCAATCCTCATAAAGAAGCCAACCAGCAGCCGAACTGCGAAATCGCTTACCACTAATATTTCCAATCTCAGTTCGATTCCAGGTGAACGGACTGGCTGCATGAGCGTTTTCATGGTGTTTCCTATGTGAAACGTATACATGAGCCAGTTTCCCATAGAACGTTCTCCAGAAGGGCATTCCTTCCCTTAGGCAGATAGTCTTAGTATGTTTTGTCATAATCAAATAAACCAAAACAAACCATGCTCATAATGCAATGGTTGCTTATAAAATGCTGAATTTTGAAACACTTTTGGCAGTGTAAAAATATTCATACTGTTCAGATGTCATGCATTGAAGATTTCTTAACACTAGTCGACATTTATACATGAGTCATACTATTTTTTATGTTTCTTTGTAGAGCATAATATTTAGATGTTCTCAGCTATTGAGCTGTGTCGCTGTGCTGAGATGCTATGACGAGGCTCTTTTAAGATTGCGTCAATATTGCTGGGAGTTTTAGGAACTAAAAATTTTATACTAGATTAAATTTTTGATTAAGTGTGGACAATTTTGAGAGGCTGGTTTACTTGTATACGCTTCCTTTTGTACAGGCATTCGAAAGCATAATGTTCGCTGTTTCCTTTTTACCGCAATCACAAAAGTTCTTATCACTGTCGCCAATTTTTTCTGAGTATGTTAGTGTTGGGACCATGAAAGGTCAGAAACCAGATGATTTTTACAATTTTTCAGAGAAGGTCTGTTGACACCTTTGGAATAAGTTTGAAGGTCTTTGTTTGCTGCATCGTGGCTCTACCTGTTCTGCTATTGTTGTAATAAGTGTTGCCATGTGGTTTCTTTTTGTCAAGAGATAGGCAGGAGAATTTTGTATTCAGGTCGTTCGACAGACAAGGCTGTTTCTTTGGCCTTTTGACCGGGAAATTCATTGTCCTCGATTCTTAACAGACAGAAAAGGGTTTCTTATTGGGAAAGGTAGATGTAAAGGCTGTTTCTTGACGGCATGCTATAGATTGCTATAAGATTTGATGCTGAATCTGTGAGAATCCTTCTAGAAAGTTAGAACTTGATGCTCAGATAGGGACTGCAATGCGAAACACGTTAGTGCTGTCTGGGAAACGGAATTCTGTCTGTCCAGCCGTCCACTTCATGAGTCTGCAATGTTCACTGTGTATCACACGCAAACATCTCTCAGTGCTATATCCAGTTTGGAGCCACCTACCTAAATTGACGTTTTTGTCCATTGTGGTAAAATATAATGCCAGCTGACGTTTCCTGAGAAACTGAATTTTGAGGTGTGACAGACTTCTGAGCGCTTCACCTGTTCAGAGTTCTTCGGTGTGTAGTCACGGCCCCTAGTATTCTCTCTCTCCACTACTAGGTCTAGAGGTAGTAAGACGGAGATGTACTGCCATGGGTGCTGTAGAAATCGTTCTTCAAGCTCTGGTAATCCGGATGTGATATGTTGTTTGGATGGTATTTAGAAGCTTTTTGTCCTGCTTAGCAAGTCCTTTGCCCGAAGCCGCAGCTGCATATGTTACGATTCGCTTTACGACGGTTTTATACCAGAGCTTGAGCAAATGCTCTGGAGCCCCCAATTTGCAGGTGAGGTTCTCAACATTAAATTTTGTATTAGCACAGTATATGTTTTAATCTGTTGTATGTATGGAAGCCAGGAATGTCTGTTGTTTATTGTGACGCCAAGAAATATAACTTTGGAGTTAAATTAAGTTGGCTGTCTCATGATGTTAATGCTAGGAATTTTCTTAGTGTTTGTCGTTGGTCGACAAACATTGCTCTGGATTTTGACGTAGAGATTTGATTTATGCTTTATTCTCAGTTTTGAAATGAGAAGAAACAACGTTGCTTTGTATCTGCAACATTAGATCTGCCGATCACTGTAATCAAGATATTACCGGTATATGCGATCAGGTGGACATCTTCTCCTAGTTCCTGTGTAGTTGGGCTCTGGTTCGAATCCTAGGGAGGCAAGGAGGCATTCAAAATGCATGGCGAGGGCCAAAATTTTTCTTGAGTAATTACGGTTGAAGAAGAGGGCTAAGAAATCCTAGGGCCGTTCCGTGGTGTTTTCCATCAACACTGGGGCGCAGCTTAATAGCTGGTGCGTAGGGACTGCATATAAAGTATGTGAAACAACTTTCTAAATTCTTAATTGGTGATAATTTTATAATTTTAAATAGTTAAAAGCATTAAAGATAAAAATAATTGCTTAGACTATCGTAATATTTTTTGTTATTTGCAACTCAAAATGAAATTCTGAGGCGCCCATAAAATAATTGTATTAGAACACAATAATACTTCAAAGAATAATAGAAATGATACTATAGTAAGATGATAAAAAACTGATTACAATTTTAAACAAGCATTAAATCCATTCCACGCCATGATGGGGAATCTCTTTTTATCAGAAAAGAACCTGATGTATTTTATTTATTTTCTGCTTAAAGCAAGCAACTTTACGAAAGCTATCGGATTTGTGGAATAGATTAACCAAAATTCCTAAGGGGATTAACCAAAACTTCTACAGTGAGTTTCTAATTTTAGGGTTGTGTTTATGAGTTTTAGGTTTAATTTCGACGCGAGGTTTTCAGGTTTAATTCGAATAGACTACACTACTTGTTCTACATTCAATTTTAATAACTGATCACCATATTGAAATAACGTTAAACATATAAGTGTTTAAAATGTGACATTGTAAAATCTTCTTCGTTTAGGGAGCATAAAATGTAGACCCTACTACGTCGAGACGGCGAATTCCCGCTATGTCTTGAAATAAAGATGACTACAGACGAAGGTTATAACAATTTTGAAGCGACATTAGGTATTTTTGAAGCAGGAATATTGAAAAATACGCAACGCCTTCGCCAGGAATCGAACCACGGACCTCTCGGTTACGCGTCGAGCGTGCTGAAGGCATGCAAAGGAGGCGACACGAAGGCATGCGAAGAAGGCGGGAGAAATACCTTATAATCTTTTTATTTTAACTAAACTGAATAGAACATGCATTGACTCGGGGCTCACGAAATAACCACCACTTGTGGCAACGTAGTAACGTAGATGCAAAATAGTATATACTGTAGAGATATTAGGTATTTTTTGAAAACAGAAGAGATGAAAAATTGACCAATGTCCTCGCCGGACTCGAACCACGGACCTCTCGAATACGCGCCGAGCGGGCTGACCACTACACTATGAAGGCATGCCAAGAAAGCGAGGTAAATACCTTATATACTCCCCCTTTTAAAGGGCGACCTGAGGATTAGGGCACCCAATCGCCAAATCCTGGTGGTGAAGAAACATCATACACCACCTTTTTAGTTCGGGTGCCACTGTAGAGACATTAAGTTTTTTTTTTGAAAGCAGGAAAATGATCAATGCCCTCGCCGGGACTGGAACCACGGACCCTTAGAACACGCGCCGAGCGTACTGACCACTACACCACGAGCGCATGCGAAAAAAGCGGGAGAAATACCTTATAATACAATCAGAGTGAACCAAATTTCAAATACACTACTTCTTACTTCAATCTAAATCAGATTTTTCGGCTGCACACATCAGAGCCGACTCTAAAATATGAAGTAATCTAAAAATAAGTGGCTAGCACAATTATCAACTAAACAGCTACTTTGCAAACTCACGGCATATATCTCGCTCTCGGCATAAACCCGCACTACTTACTCGTAACTAAGTGTTCTTCTAAGAATTCTTCAATTCTGCTACTTAAATACTATTCAGGAACTCACTGAGATTTTGCATGTACATCATTTAAAGTTGCATTCTGTCAGGAAATTGCAATCAGAACGGAAAAGAAACTTTCTTAAAATAAAAATAGTTGATTGTTACAAAATAAAGCTTTTGTAACGTGACAAACTTTAAGAAGAGATAGAAAATACAAAAATTCTTATTGTTATTGAATGCACTGAATTTGAAAAGTGAAGAAGTTAGATGGCTTTGCTTCCCAGGAAACGGTATTCCGCAAACATAGATGTGCCTCAGCTAAAACTTCTGACGCGATGAATAAGTATACGTTTGATGGAATAAAAAGAGATGATCTTCCTGACTCACCGCTGGAAGTGCAGTAATTTCCTGCAACATTCTCACGGAAGTAAAGCTGCGTTCACACTGCCGTACATCAGTTCACACCGGCGCGGAAAATTGCGCTTTAAGAGTTGTCATACGCGCCCACTAGATGGCTTTTCATGTCAGAAACTAGGGAAAAGGTACATTTTTGTGTGGTATTTTGACTTTTACGGTTACATTTATTAAATTGAAATGCATCTAATTTCTGCTAGATTAAAACTTGTTTTACTTCTTGCTTTATGTAAAAGAAGCAGAATGTAGTGGTTTATATTAATATGTGAGAGATGACTACAGCAAGGATATACAAATAATTTAATTGAAAAAAATACGCTTGAACACATGGAAATTTTTTTTAATTACTTTCTCATGACATCTCATCAATTCGATGAATTTCCAGCCCTCGTTGAATCATTCATCCAAAAGCAAAACTCTAATTTTTGTCAGAATATCTCAGAAAAGGAATCGTTTGCAAGATAGGAATAGGATATCCCAGAAAAGGATCGTTGTATATATATAATTTACTTTATTTATGAATTTGAGAGAGAGAATCTTTCATGGGGTACAATACCATAAAATGTTTTGCGTGGTACATGAACATCCCTTAATGTAATTGGTTTGAATAATGCAATAAAAATGTATATTTTATCTAAATATATATAGGATTTATAGCATTACCAAACTATATATCACACTTGAAAAAAAGAAGCAGTTTTTTAATAAACAGCAGAAAGTTTAAAAAAATGTTTTAGTTTCTGCCTTATGAACAAATTTTTTACCTTAAATATAACTATAATTACTTCTATTAGTCATTCATACATTAATGAAGAACCACTATCTAAAGTTTCATCTTATAAAGTCACTTTTATCTAAAATTTATTTGAAGTAACTACATTTTATATAATGCTTCTTTTTTTGTGTTAAAAATTGAATTCCTGAATTATTAAATTTGCTAATGCTCATGAAAAAAATCTTTAAATTACTGAAAAATTATCACCGAGATTAAACCTCTGGCTAAATTTATGTATAATTTGCCTGAAAAGTAGTCATGCATCTTCAGAAAAAAAAAAACATGAAGCTATTCAGCTGGACACTAGCGAGCTTGCTTAACTTTATACTAATACCAGTATCGCTTTTGTTAGTCACACGTTAGCCGAAATAAAATCAGATCATCTTATGAAATGCGCCAAAGGCTGTTTGCCAAAAGAAAAAATAATGCAGACAATGCCTACTGAAAGGCGAAAATTGCTTTATATTCAATGAGAAATAAAAGCTTCTTTTGCATAAAAAATAAACGTCCCTCTAAATAAAAAAAGTTGGTGTACCATCATCAAAGGTAAGAAAAGTAAGTCCCGAATCAGAAATACAAGCACCTAGTAACAGATTAATTTTCTACTGACTGTGTTATGTCTGTACTAAGGTGTCTTGCACGGAAAGATGGTTTTTAAACTTCACCTTCAGGAAACTGAAGAAGCATCTATGCTACTCTGAAAGTAGTGATAAATTTTCCTGTAATTATTTTTTTAAAAAGTACCAACTCCATTACAATACCACCCTTGGTGCTGCTTGAATCCACAGTCTTTAACTCCGGAAGCTAACGTTTTATCCATTAGTCAAAAGGAGCAACCTTAAATGGATGTACATAAATTTTAAGAAAAATTCAAAATATGGGATTTCGAAATCCCTCTCGACTTTCTCGTAACAATGTATTGCTTTATCTTATTCTGTACAAATTATCAACCGCATATCATTTATGGTTGATAATTAATGTTTATTACTGCTAATAAACTTGAGAATGCTACTTTAAATAATTTATTAAGACATTCTTTTAACATACCATTTTTAATTATTACCTGAAATTTTTATTTAAGATTAGTACATTTAAATTTTTATTTTTTTTAAGATGAATTTTTGAAAATGTAATCATTTAGAAACCGTGGTATAAACTGGAGATTTGAAACAAGATGCCTGAAACTGACGCGGCAAGCTGCAAAAAGTTGAAGATAAGTCAACTCGCGCGGTCTCCGGTCGTATAGCCTTTGAGCTCGCTTCTGACTGTTCACCGCTTTCATCCCGAATGCATGATCGCGTTGGTGTGAACTGGGCTTAATTCGGTTGCGCTCTTTGGTGCATCGTTCGCAACGTTCTCGGCGATGAGACAGTTAGAGGAATGATGGGTTGGCCCATTTACGACGAATGCTTTGACCAAGCTGCTTTTTTTCGTAAGGTACCTTGAGAGCTTGGACATGATAGTTTCCTTGAAAATGATCAGGATAATGATTGTTGCAGATACGTACAATAGTCTGGTAGTATGTTCTAAAATGACAGTAGTCGTCCGTCGCCGTTGTGTATTGGTGGCTATTCTTTCGACAAAGTATTGCAATTTTAAATTAAAATTGTTTCTTCGCTTCTGTGTCACCCTTGTGTCGCGCGTCATTTGCTTGACTGTTAACCATCAAGCGCCCTTTTCTTTTCATTTTCGACAATACTTTCTGTCATAAAATAATCGTTTCGTTGCATTCAATTACTTTTCACAGCTTGCCCCATTTTTAAGCACTTTGTGGTTTAATTCACAAGTAGTCATCTCCCTTCTTATCACGTGTTTTAGCGAGATAATTGGAAGTACGTCCGGCTAACAGTTAGAAGTTAAGAGTTCGAATCCCTGCTGGGAAAGAGCATATATTTCTTTCTTCGATAAACCTACTGATTCTTCAGTTTTATTTCTTAATGCACAGTAACGGCGGATCTAAGGATCTGGTCTCCTGCATTCATACACGCACTGTGTTGGTGATGGACATGCTGAGTGGTTAACGGGTTGTAACTTTTCAGTTTTACACTCGATACTTTATCCTGTGCGAAATAAATGTCCATTGGATAACTCGCTGTATTTTGCTTCTTCAACTAGGATAATACTGGGTAAAATGAGACCTATAGTTTTTGTTGATTTTTTATAATATATGTATTCTGCTTTTTTATTAGGGACATGATACATCAACAATAGTTATAAGTTGGGTCCTTTATCTTCTTGGCCTTCATCCTGATATCCAGAAAAATGTTTATGAAGAGCAATGTTCTATATTTGAAAAAAACAAGACAGCAGAAGTCACTAATGAAGATTTAAAGAAGATGGTATATTTAGAAAACGTTATTAAGGTTAGTATAATTTGAAAATATAATAGGACCATTTCATTAGCTATGTTTTCGCTGCTCTTATTGCCTAAAATGTAATGTAAATAAAGCATAAACAGAATAAAAATAAATGTTACATTTTAGCTATAACAACACTTATTTTTAGCCTTTCTCTAAGGAAGGCTAAAAGTTTTATCTTCATTATGACAGAAATCATGACTAGAAATACATAGGCTAGAAGTAAAACTTACTTAAATGGTTTTCTCAAAGTTATGCAATGTAGTAAAAATAAAGATTTAACTGTTTAATAAGATTTAACATTGCTGTTTGCGGGATATTTGAAATTCAAATATTTAATTTAGTATATTTCAAATGATAAAACATGGTTCCGGCTAACGTAGATTCAGCTAACAAAAACACAAATCCCCGGCAACTGTGTCTTCAGGGATGAAAAACTTACTGGCGAGTTGTCTCTCATAACTATATTAGTTCCTTACTTCTTAAATTAAACTAAATAAATAGAAGATTCTAGTAAATGAATGCACGAATACATTAAAACAATATCGCTTTGCTAAATTAAATCAAGTACTATTAAATTTATGATAGCAAAAGTGAATTAAATGTTTGTTGTATTAAATGGCTGTGTCATCAGTCATAATTGAAAAATGTTCTTTTTTCATTTCTTACTTTAACAATAAGATTTAAAATAAAAAATTTTAGTATACTATCATACCGAGTAAATATTTATTTTTCGCAATTATGTGTGTAAAACTTAACGCATTTTTATATTAGAGATGAAACACTATTTTTGACAAATGTTTTTAAATTAAAAACTAGCTTACTTCGTTTCAAATGTTTAAATAGGTTTTACTTCATGCTTTCCGTCATTCAAATGACAATACGTTGGAATAAGTCAACACAAAATACGATTACCCTTGCTCCTTTTTTGTATCAGATAATTTTCTAATAATTTTTGACAGGAGCAATGTTTCCAGTGTTATATGCGTTAGACATGACGAATGAAGTACAGAATAAAATTTATTAATTCTTTGACACGATAAGACAATTACATTATATTAAATTTTGAATTATTGTTTTTCCTTCTGGTATTAAATTTTTAAATAATGTGTCCAATTTCAGGAAACTCTGCGACTTTATCCACCTGGACCTCTCTTAGGAAGAAAAAGTAAAGAAAACATAAAAACTGGTGAGTTTTGCTTCCGGTTTATCAAACTGCTTTTCGATACTCTAATAATCAAAGATAATTTGACTATTCAGTCTTTAGAACTTATTTTCTACGTGACCCTGATGAAAAATGAAAGCCAACCACCAAGAAGAATTTGTGATAAATAAACAAAATTTGAGAGGCGTGTTTGCATATCTGAGATGACGTTTATTCAGATTGTGCACTAGGCGAATAAGTATGGCGTTAGTAGCGACACTATGAACACGCAAATCACGTTTGCTGTAAATGCCCGATGTTAATTTCGTATGCTTTTACCTTCCGGAATGGACGTTGTGAAATAGATAAATAGTCAAAAATACGATTCAGGAGAAAAAGAAGGCAGTATCAGCAGCTTACGAGTTTGAAAGAGGCCGTATAATAAGGTTAGGAGAAGGTGATTTTTTTTGCGACATTGCAGAAAGTTTTGTGAAGGATGTCACGCGTGTTGGCAGCAATGGTCGCAGGAAGGATCTGTCTCAAGGAGGCTGGGGTCGGCCACACATGTGCCGCCACAAAAAAGGGAAGACTGCCGTACCCAGCGTTTGAATGTGGCGTATCGCATTGTATCTGCAGCAGACATTCGAGGTTTTGTTGGCACCGGCGTGATAAATAGAGCTGTAGCAAATCGATTAATTGAAGGGCAGTTCCGAGATTTGTTATGCGCTCAGATGAGAATCCGTTCTGTCTTGATGCCAGTGATGGCTGTATGTTGTTTCAAAAGACGCAATGTGAGCATTTGGAACCAAGCGTCTGCAGAGTAAACACATTGGACTTACAGTAAAACTTACGATCTGAAAAGCAGTTTCCTATGACTGCAGAAACATTCTCATCGTTATTCCGCTTACCTCGTGTGCAGATTTTACATCAGACCGGTGTTTGCACTGCTTGAGTTGCTATTCTTGAACAATATTCCATGTAATGCATGCCCATAATTCCATAATGCATGTCCTCATACCATTGCTTTCACTCAAAGGAGCGCACAGAGTGCTGACGTGTCGGATAGTCTGTGAGATTACCCGACATTTCTCCCGTTGAGCAGATATATGTAAGACGTGAGACGTGATTAGACGACAGATCCAGCGCTATCCAAAAGCAGCACAGGCAGTTACTGGTTTGATATTTTGCCTATTACCATTTACGCAAGAAATTTTTATCACACTGTAGAGTCTGACTCGTTTTGGTAACATACACTAAGTCACGATTCTAAGTAAAACTAAGCGATTTATTGCTATATCGAAAAAGCAAACAGAAACGTATGAAGAAAGTAAAATGACTCAAATCTATAGTAACTTTTATATTTTATATTTTTAATAACTCAGTGGGGTTTATGTAATAAGTCAAATAGGCGAACAGAAGGTACTCCTCGTACTTACAATCTAGCCAGTATTTATGGTGTAAACTTAAAAACAGAATTTTGAATTAAATTAAATCCAAGCATTATTTACCCAAAACCTACGCAGAGAGATTTAACACACATCGATATGGCAACTCTATTTGAAAAGATTTAAAGCAACCCCATAGACAGTAATACCATCGGAAAATATCAACTAGAGACGTGGCTTTCAACAGGTGGAACACGCTTTGACTAAAGCAATCTCAGACACTTATTTAAATACGCACAAAAAAATTGGCATTCAGGGAGGAAAACGGAAAGGCAGGAGTGACAGTAAAGTTTGGGAACATAGAATAACTGATTAATTAAAATAAATACCTTACAGCATAACCAATATATACCAACCGAACATCTTGCATATGTGATTGCTATTTATTACGAACACTGTGTATTGGTTTTCGTAACTCTAACAGGAAATATGATTGATAGATTTTGTGATGTTATGGATTTATGTCTCAGACACTCATATATAAACTCACGGAATTCTCATATGAAAATTTTATGAACTTAGTGTTTTATTTTCAGGCGATTAATTATTGTAAAGCTTCAGTTATCTCATGAACTCTTATGTTAATTTCTCTGTGACAGTCATAGGACATGTATCTCCATTCCTATTAGATACTAGTTTTCTACAGTGTATATGCTAGTAACTGTTTACGTGCTATTTACCTGCGTCTTCTTCTATTTTAAGCACACGTTTGATTGTATTTTCTCTAGCTGCCCACATGACAAACTGTCTTTTCGTCACTTGTGGGAAAAATTACTGTTTTACTGATATTTTGATTACTATTTTCAAACCCAAATTTTAATATGTAAATTTATATTTCTATGTATTAGTACATCATGCAGCATTGTATTAATTTTTAAAGATCTGTTTATGTATTCTTCACTTAGGCATATGGCCTCTTATGCACCAAATTCTTCCGTCTGGAGGAATTAGACTGAAAACTTGATACTGGCATGTTGCCGAACAAGTCATAATATGTAACTCAATAAATTACAGCTCATGGGGCTATCCACTTGCAAATATATGTAATGAAGGCGTGGATTAGTAGTTAATTAAACAGGAAGAGAAAAATGCTAGTTTAAAATTTAAAAGCAACATCAGGCTGCTGTATGTTTTGAAAAGAACGCTACCGATTTCGACAGCTTCAGTTATAAGTCTTTCTCAGGAGCAAAACGTTTATGCAAAATTGGAAGGAGCGTCACGTATTTTAACAAAGCGATGTTTCGAAGCTCTACTTTCTACGGCACCAGTATTGGTGATGCTTTCATGCATTTTGATACCAATGATGAAGATTTAATAAAACCGTTACTATGAAATAGACAGATCAAACCTTCAAGTTCTCTTTTAAAATTAAATCTGATAACTCATTTTTGATCTTTAACGTTTGAATTATCTACAGTGAAGTTTGATTTCAGCACGCTATTGTTTGTTTGATTTCAAATGTGAAACCAAGTCACCCTGCTATACTCAAAATAATTTTTTTCTTTTATGTATACCTTTTTCTCAATTTGTTTTTCAGAATTTTTTATTCCCAAGAATTCAGTTATTTCAGATTTATTGTCATCGGCCTAAACGTTTCTTGCATATATGATTTAAAGTTATAAGGTATTTCTCCCACTTTCTTAGCATGCCTTCGTGGTGTAGTGATCAGCACGCTCGGCGCGCATTCGAGAGGTCCGTGGTTTGAGTCCCGGCGAGGGCATTGCTCATTTTTCATATCTCCTGCTTTACAAAAATATCTAATGTTGTCAGGACTGGATGTTCGGTGCATACTCTTGGCGAACATGTTCGTGAAGTAAACTAAGTCCTGATCTTGAACAGGGAGCTGAATGCAGCTATGTTCTGTGGTAGAAAACTGTGGCTAAGTGGTAGAATGACTGCACGTAAGAAGAATATAAAATCCTCTTTTATTAAAACACAATTATATACAGCCACTTCCAAACTCGGGAGGGATAACTGAAAATAATGACCGCACTTGGGTTTAACTTGAACAACCGAATACGGGCCTCGTAATTTAAAATAAAGTTAAATAGAAATTAAGTAATCGTTGCTCACAGAGGTATGAACTCGAGGTTGGCCTCTATGCTAAATGGTGCGTAGCAAGATTTAACTAATACTAACGCACTTAGATTTACTTCAATAAGTAATAGAGTAAGAGCGCTAATCCTTAGAATTTAAATACTAGCTAGTCAGGCGAACCTCGAAGAGAGCAGCAGCGATCTGAGACTAAAAGCTCTTTCACCCTGAGTAGTTCCTTGCTAACGGTTAAATACCAAAACTTGGCTCCACTACAAATTAGCATAAAGCTGAAACGCGCGCTCATTCTAACGGGAAGTTGAAATAAGAAATCATAGGAAAGGGGAAATTAAAATAAAACTTTGTTAGTTTAAACTAAAACCTTACAATGTCTCTACGCAGGCTTCAAAATATTTCCTCTAGTTATCATAAAAGACATTTCCGTTGTAAGAATTAATTTGAACAACTTCAAAAATACTATTTCAATTTTCTATCAGTAAATATAACCTCACGCATTTTCCACAATTCAATTTTCAAATATTTTCTCACCTATTAGTAAAATTTGTTATTTGATTCCTGAAAACATCCCATTTCTGATTTTCATTCTCAGTGAATCTGAGCAAATATTGTTAAGTGTGGTTTGGCTTTTATCCACCAAATTAAAAAAAATGTTAACATTTAGCGGTAAGGAAGGTGTATTTCATATTTGTAAAGGAGAAATAAACATATGCCTGATAAATAATCGTAGTTGGGTAGTTAATCTAAATCTTGATCAACATCTTGGTTGCGCGAAAATTTTCCGTTTTTTGGTTGATGAACTCTAATCCTTGAAGTTTTCTACGTGCATCAGAATTTATAATCTTTAATTATATTAATATCAGTCCTGTTTTTCAAAAGGCTAGCAATTCTAATACCTCAGTTTTTAAAAGTTTCATTATTAATTTTCTCTACAGATGGCGCGATATTCGTTTCTATTTTCATCCATTTATTGTTTTATATACAAAAGGATTTTCTCTCTCCTACTTTTGCAAATTTTTGCTTATGAAGAAAAGAAACTTACGTCTGAATTCCCCCAGAGACTTTTATTCCAAAATGTACGCTGACCTTTGGTTGCTTTTACGTCTAAGGGAGTAAATTATAGGTAACAACGTTTTCTACTGATTTTCAAAGAAGATTTGCAAGCGATGCACTTTAAATTTGATACTCTAGAGTCTAGACGTATTAAAAGACAGATATGAAGTAGTTTTCAGTATAACTTCTATTGAGAAATTTCGATAGTTTGAAATTTTCCTGAATTTTCATAAGTAGGTTAAGTATAGCAATACGGCTAGACCATTTCACAAGGAAATACAAGCACACATTCAAAAATAGAAAAACGCATTTAAAAATGTATTCACAAAGAGAGCTAAATTTATAATAATTTTCTGAGATTTGTTGAAGATTAGGATATTCACATGCCTATGAAATGTAACTAAAAGCACATTTGCCTGATAATTGTCAAGTCCGGAGTTCAAATTCTGGCAAGGCCATACTGATATTTCACAATTTCTGCTGCAACAAATACCTAATCACTCTACAGTGGTGCCCGGCTAAAATATAATACTCCCACTTGGATCAGGCAGCAGCGTACCGTTCCTCCCTGTCGCACTTTATGTGAAAGAGAATACAAGAAATTTTTTCCTTCTTCAGCATGTGCTTTTGGAGTATAATTGGAAGCACATCCGGATGGTAATCAGAAAGTCCGGAGACAAAATCTTGAGGAGGCTGTGCTGATATTTCTTATTTCCCACTCTGACAAATACCTTATTGTTTTACAAAGTATACGTCAAAAAATGTGCTTCCCTTGGGAAACGTACGAAAACAACAAAAAAACATTAGTCGTTAATTTGAGTCTACAAAGGCCAGAATAAAAAGTGAGCTATCTAATACGGAAAAGAGAAGAGACCTCATAAACCAGTGTGACCAGTCTTTCGGGAAGGTGGAAAGGAAAACCCAAAAGACCTATGTAGGGTCTCAGAGGAGGGTCATGCTATTAATGATGATGTAAATATATTTCTGGAGGTTAAAGGAAATTGATACAATTTATTTAAATATAACCATAAGGAACAAACAATTCGAAAGAGATTAAAGATCAAACTGTTTAGTTAGATACATGCTTCTGTTTATTGTGTAACAGCTTTTCGAGATCAGGTGAAATATTTGTCGATGACATGAGTAAAACATCATTCAGATGGTTGTCATTTAACCTTGCTCTCAAATGATTTTTCGCGTATTTCCTTTTCATGTACACTGCGAAAAAAAAATGGGACAGTTCTATACCTCCTGTTCTACTGGACCGATTGATGAAATTCAAATTGCGTTTTCCATGACTCGAAAGGGCGACTTAGAATATATATTAGATTTATATATAGCTTTGTTCTAATACAGGTATTTTGACACAAAAATCGGACTTTTTCCGAAATAACATACCAATTGTTTTCCATATTTCGATTCAACGAATCAAATTATGCTTAGATATTAAAATTTTGTAAAATTTGGTGCGAAATTTAAGGAGAAATTCAAAAATTAAACTTGGCTTTTCTTTCAGTTTGAGCCAAGAATATATCACTTGGCAAACTTCTTAATACATGGCAATCCATTTTCCTATCCCTTCCATCGTGCAGGAGCAGAAAAAAAGTCACATCGTTCGTACCTTTTTACATTTTTAATGAGCGGGAAAAAAGTCACATCATTCTTACTTTCAAATAATTTTAACAAAGTGCGTAAACCACATTTCCGCTGTTATCGCTTTAAAAAAATATGTCAAATTTCAAAACGCTCCAATATATAAATTCACGTATATCTTAGAAAATTTGGAATAAAAAGTTCTAATGTTTTGCAGGTATGCTTAAAAATACATCTATTTTAAGATAATTGTAAAAATTTTATAGGTTATAATTCAAAATATTTTTCGAAAAATTTATAAAAATTATTTAAAAATAGAAAATTTAAAAGTAAATCATAAAAAATGGGTAACTTTTATTTCGAACGAACCTAAATTTTGAACTGTGTAGGAGTAAATTAAATAAATTTCATAGAAAAAGAGATATTTTAAATACATAAGAAATTAAATTAACGTTGAGGAGCTAAAATTTTGAGAGCCAATTTTTTGAAAACTTCTCGTGCGATTTTTACAAAACTTGGCTGACATAATTTGAGTCGTAGAATCGAAATATGGAAAAAAAGTGTCATGCAATTTCAGAAGAAGTCCGATATTGTGTCAAAATACCTATATTAGAACAATGGTATATATAAGTCTAATACATATCCTAAGTCGTGCTTTCGAGACATGAAAAACGCAGTTTGAATTTCGTCAATCCGCCCAGTAGAACGGGAGATATAGAACTGTTCTCTCCCTTTTTTTTTTCGCAGTGTACTTCCGAAAAATGGTTCCGTCAGTTCCACATTAGTCGGGATGTTTCTATGTTTTCCGCTTGGCGAAACATATATTTTGTAGTTGTCAGTAATGGATTCCAATTAAATTTTGATTTTAAAGACTCATCGTATTGTAAAATCAATTAACCTCTATTTTTCTCCGGTGGAACTCCTTATCTTCTGTTTCGTACGCAGTGCCAAATAGCTTCAATATACTTTCATATCGTTGGAAGTCAGTAAAACATATGGAAAAACCCGCATCTCAAACTCTTAACAGAGCTCACAAAAATTCCTGGTATTATATCTTTCTCCTGTGGGTTTGGAGATTTGGAATGTGAGCACAGTTTTCATTTTGAAGTTGTGAGTCTCATAATCTAACTTTTTTTTAAAAAGTAATAATTTGACTAAACGTTTCAAATGAAAACTAGTTCTTTCCTTGAAGTTCGAGATCCAAGGCATTCATACATCTACTAAATAAGCTAACTTAACTTTACACTTTGGATCCTGAAAGTGAGAAGTATCCTGATCTTTGCCCAGTGGAAACTTCGAAATCTGTTCTCTCAATGTATTATATATACTCAATACATCACTGTTTGGCTGCTAAACCATTTATTATTTGAAAAATGGGTTAGATTGTAAAATTCTGCTGCAGTTGAATTCTGTTATTAGGTAGTGATTTAGTCCTCTTGACAGTATAAAAATCATTTTTTCTTATGATTCATTGTCATGATTTCCTTAAAATCAGAGACACGGCACGTAGTGATCCCGGATGAATGATGCAATGAAGTTTGATGAGTTTTGTTATAAGTGCCATGTGTTCCTGGAGCAACGGAATAAACTTTTGCTGATCCTCCATCTGCGATTACTCCAGAAAACTTTAATTAATCTAAATTTATTTCGACAATCCATTTTAATATGCTTTAAAAAACATCTGTCCCGATACTAGTGTTCTTCATAGGAATCAATAGTATAATTTCTTCCACAATATCAAATGTTGGTGTTACACCTGTCACAAACACTGCCAGTTGACAGGTATCCTTCAAACTCTGCTTTAATCACTAGCAATGGAATAACATTCCAGATTATTGGTAATGCGTTCAAGCCACTTCTGACATTTGTTGCCATCTCTTCAATTCGACTTGTTACTCTTCTCGCCAAAAAGCTGATTGAAGACAATATCATTTGGGGGGGGATAAGCAGCATCAACTATCTTCAACAATAATCCTTTAAAAACTCTTCATCAGGAAACGATTTCATTCATTCGGTAACTAGTTTTGACACTTCATAGCTAACACTAGTATTTCAGTCACTTTTTAAAATTTTCTAATCAAAAGCGACGTCTGCTTTGTAAAATTACTTCTGCTTTATTTTATCGTATTTTTCTTGTGAAAGCATTTTACTGATTACGATGAGATTCATAATGGCGTATAATGTTTGAAACTTTTCAACTGCAGTGGTTTCCTGACAAATTAAGTAAACACATTTCAAGTTGTACTTACTGAAAAAAAAAATGACTGCATCTCCTGGTAATCGTTAAAAGTTCGGTCCTTCAAACCCAGTTTCCTTTTCTTAGTTTCCCCAGGCTTGTTTTTGATCAGACAAAAGGATTCTGGAAAGGAAAGAGAACAAAGAATTTGATAACTCTCTGTCAGGGTTGTCATTAATTTTTAATCCAAATTTGGTTTAGTTCTGAAAATAATTAAAACAATTTATTACAAATAATGAAATAAAATTAGTGGCGGATACAGATGCCATCTGTGAAGTACACTCACTTCCAAAAGTTAAGCACGAAGATGTAAAATGCAAAAAAATCAACAAATACTGCTTTGATTGACACAAAATTCGGCAGGAAAGTAGCATATATATTTATGCATAAAACAAAATCAATAATTATATACAGAAATGAAAACAATATTAAATTTTTGTAAGTTTTCAGATAATGACATACTGGAGACTTAAACAGAATTATGTATAAAGTGAAAATACACAGCATAAAATGAAAAAAAAGGACATTAATGGGGTATGTGATCCCCCTCCCCTCATCTGTATACAAAGTTTACACCTTGTGACCATGCTTTCAACCGCAGAATTAAGCAATCGCCATTCTTCTTGTAGAGCAGTTTCCAGCTCAATAAGAGTGGCTGGAGGTGGGAACGTGAAGATACCGAGAGCATCCCAAAGATTTTCATTGGGATTAGGGTCTGGCGAATATGCTGGCCACGCCATACGCGCAATCTTTCACTGTTCAGGTTGTCATCGACGATGTCAGCTCTATGGGGACGTGCGTTATCGTCCATTAAAACAAAAGTAGAGCTAACTCCTGCAGCTTACAATCTCACAATGGGTTCTAGGACTTCATCTCGATACTGGACAGCCGTCAAAGAACCCCGTTTAAAGATGTGCAGGTCGGTGCGGTATCCTAATGAAATCCCTGCTCACACGATAATGCTTCCTCAGAATGCGTGATGTTTTGAGACTGATTGCGTGTTCGTTGTTCACGCCATATCCTTATACGCTTGTCATCTCGCTTCAGAACAAATCTTGACTCATCAGTAAACATGATATTGCCCCAGTCAGACACATTCCAATTGACAAGCTGGCTTCTTATAAGACTGCCGTTTTTGCATATTTCTTGACATGAAAGCGCGATTGGCTGTTACCTAACATATTTGCATAAATCCATCTACCTTAGCAGCGAATTGCATCCTCTTCAATTCTGATTGGCTTCCGGAAATTAGCATTTTCCTCTTCGTGCTTAACTTTTGGAAGTGAGTGTAGTTTTCCCATCAGTCAAAAAACTTAAGTTATAAATCGACCTTCTCATCTTTTTTAGTCGTTGTATTGCAAGAAAATAAGTAAATAATTTATGCAGTAAAGGAAATTTGGCAATGATTGACTTAATAAAGGAAACCTGACTACGTCTGTTGAGAAATAGCACCCTTAATGCCAGCCGTAAGCCATGGGTTAAATGAAAAACTCTTCAGGAGATTGGATACGAAGTAATTTTTCCGAGGTTAAAAATCCGTGTTAGACGCTAAACGGAATTCAATTAGCAGCTAATTATTTAGTTATTAGATCACTATAATCCAGATGTTGGAAGATCGGGTAAAAAGTCAAATGCAGGACTACCGATAACTGGACGTAAACTTTGGGTACCTTGTGTTGGACCAAGCATTTTCAAAGTCCCCGAGAGATGAGGAAAAAAAAGAAAGGTTATTTTCTTCGTGTTTTTCAGTGCTTTGTGATCGTCCTAGATTAAACGCCGTGTCATTTATAAGCTGTTCTTGATATCCCGAAATGTTATTATACTTTAAGCTTATTCATATAGGAATACTGAGGACTACTACCGTCGTCACAGATGTTGGTCTTTTACTATAATTTCTTCTTTCCGTATTCCTCACCAGAATGTAAATGAGATAGTGAGTATTTAAGCTGAAGTTTTCAGATTTTAAGACAAAGCATGTTTTTGGCTTCACGTGCATGCTATGCATTACTTTCCTGTCAACTCTGATAGTTGTAAACGTTCTGCGTTCTAACGCTCAAGATATTTAATTTTTGGTGCTACGGGTAGAAATACTGAACCAGTTTCTAGTGATATTTAATTGTATGTCCTTAACTACTGTTCCACGTTTAACTTACATTTGATTGTACTATTTGGTTCCACCACCACAAATCGCGGCTGATATTTTTGCGTAAGAGAGTTCCTTTGAGTTTTAAATTCTGTTTAAATAAAAAGGCTATTTAAATTTTCTCACGACTTTGTCGTTGTTTCAGACGAAAGTGGTAACTAGCTTCATCTGTTAAAGTTTGGGAACTAATTAAAGTTAACATATCAAGTAAAACTCTATGACCTTTCTTTCGATAGTCAAGAATCTATATGTCTAAGCACGAACTGTCAGAAGTAGGCAATAGCTCTTACCAAGTTATGTGTACCCTAAGCAATGAAAGAATGCAAGTCTCCTTTCCTTTATTTTGTGTTGATTTATTTTATAGACATCTTGTGTGAAATGCTAAGTACCTATGTCTAATATCTACAAAAGAACTGGATTATAGAAAGAATACGATGGCTGCTTGCCTAAGGAAATGAGCTGCCTCCTGGAAGACATTCTAAAAGGAATTGATTTGTGTCTAGGCTAGACATCGGGGAAAACCAAGAAAACCCCCATGTAGCTCATTAGCCGAGATTTGAGCATGGATCGAAGCACCAGTGTTCAGCGGTTTTACCGTTTGCCCGCTCCTAGGCCTTTTTGTTAGAAGGAGATATTAAATAATATGAAAATTATTTAAAAATTCAGGCTAGTTATCTGCACATAAATAACTAAAAAATATGCATATCTTAAGAATTCTTTAATGCGAAATCCTTATATTTTTAAATATAATTATGTTGTACATTAATGTTATAATTATATTTATGTTTTTAAACATCATTTCTATTGTTGTTTGTTTCCCAGTTCACGTTTCACTCGCATTATTTTTTTCTTACATATCTGTCATTCTTGGTGCTTAACGAAATCCTGTTTCTACAAAAAGTTTTAATAGTGTTGGTTGAACGTGAAACTCGCGTTAAAACTAATTTCCACTCCCTCAGTATCAAACTCAGTACCTGAATTTTTATCAGCTGTACTTGTAGAGTCATTAAGTTACTTGGAAGCAGGGGATTTGAAAAATGAGCAACGCCTTCGCCGGGACTCGAATCACGGACCTCTGGAAGACGCGCCCAGCGTGCTGATCACTACACTACGAAAGCATGCGAAAAAGGTGAGAGAACTACCTTATATACTCCCCCTTTTATAGGGCGACTAGGGATTAGGAGTCCCAGTCACCAAATGTTGGTGGTGGCAAATCATCATCCACCAACGTTTTTTGTTCGGGCACCAGTGTAGAGACATTAGGCATTTTTGAAGCAGGAGTGATGAAAAATGAGCAACGTCTTTGACGGGAATCGAAAGCACGGACCTTTCGGTTACGCGTCGAGTGTGCTTAACCATTACACCACAAAAGCATGCGAAGAAGGCGGGAGAAATACCTTACAAGATATTTTTGAACATATCCGATTTAGGATACATTAAGATATTGAAATATATTAACTAAGCGAAATTAGTGAGTTCAAATTCGTGCATTCCTCTGATAAGAAGGAATATTCACACACAGCACATGAAATGCACTTTTGATGGGTTGAAATAAAACATAAAAGGAAAAAAATTCTGGTGATTTATCTGCAGAATATATTATAGATTATGTAACGTATTATTATGTAAAGCATCTTATAGAGAACTTAACTTCTTCATGTCCTTTGCTATTTTACATATTTCTTGTGTATTAAAGTGCTATTAAATTACGCAATTAATCAAGTACTCTCGATCAAGTTGTCAGTATCCACTGACGTATGCAGGTTTAATTTTATTTAACTGATTTAAAAACAAGAACAAAATTAAATACATTTTCTTGCACAGCCTCTCTTTTTCTCTCATGGCTATACGAATCAATTTATCCGTCCATCACACGGATTCGAAACCGAAGTGGCTACTGTTTACAAAAAGAATAATGAAAACAAGCTTTTAATTTCTGTCACTAGTGGAAGCTCTGGCGCCCTCTAGTGAGGGAAAGACACTTTAAATGAACATCTAACAAGTGCATTTCATGGTGCAGAAGCAGGGAAATTGTCCTATATGAAAACGTAATTAAAGGATCTTTTACCATACTTCACAAAAATTGCAGTCTTGTGCTATTTTCAGTGTTTCTCCAAAATGGTTAAGTCTCCATCACAAATCTGCAATATAGTTCCACAGGAAAGACAGCAGACCACAGAACAGAATCGTGTACTTTCATAATTAAGGTTTTAAATTCCTATTTTTGAACTACACCGCTTGCTATTCACCTGCAGCATCCGCGGAGACAGTCAACGGTCCCAAAATTATAGAGGTGGAATTCTTGAACCTAGAATATAGAAGCTCTTTTGCGCTAGTGATAGAGAATTCCGCTCGCATGAAACAGACCCTAGTTCTATACCCGAAGCTACTGAAGTCTCTCGCATCACGCTTCTGATTTCAACAAACATATGTCCCCACGAACAAAAGTCTGCGCTAAAATACTGAAACCCTTGTACAACAGCCAGCAAAAAATCAACCTCGCTCCGCGGACTGCCACAAACATCTCTTCTTGTGTAGGTCTTGTATAGGTATTACGACTAGCCAAATTAAATACGATATAATTTAAAACTAACTGTTAGTAAAACTTAAAACAGAACTGTCACACAATAACTAAAATTTCCATAATGCTATTATTATTTTGCATTACAAGTTATTTTATGATTTAGATCTTTTCTGTCGTTTCTCTTTCGGTTTTCTCGCATGAACATTTGATTCAATACTTAAGCTGACTACTGGCTTGTTAAATTTTAAATTGATTGTTACTTTAAGTTATCTTCATAACTGCTGGTTGAGTCTGTTAAGCACAAAACGTCCTCTTCTATTAAATTTCTGATTTAATATGAGGTTAATTTTTAACCTTCTCAAGAATTTATCGTTATCTTTGGACTCGGTGGTAATTCGTTACAAGTCTGTTAGGAGTTTTGGTACTAGTTTATGCTACGAATGAAAGTCAAGTTCTATACTGTTGCTCGAACAGGGATAGCCGAAGCAAAAATGTAGAGTTTGACTGCTGCTGGTCATAGACTACACAATTAAACTTAATGCGAATTTCACTCACATATCTAACCGATTCAAGTATTTAGGTATTCTTCAGCAATAATGCAAAGCTGAGTAATTCAGGCTATCAGTGCTGGGAGAAACGCAACGTGCACGCTCACTAGCAGAAAGGCGCTGTGTCTTAAAACCAAACGACCTCAGCTTAAGACTTCAATCTAATTTGCATTCCGGTGAGGAAACGGAGAGGCAAGTGAAAGTAAAGATCTAAATGATAAAATAACTAGTCATGGAAAATAATAATAACCTTACACTTTCTTGGAATGACAGCTTGCGACTGAATTTAAACGAAAGTACAACACAAAACCTGAAAGTGTGACCAACTTATGACATAACTGGCCCACAGCAATCAATACGTACCTTGGCAAAACAGAACTGGTCTATGGCTACCAATATCCTCAAAACTAATTATTTAGATGGGGCAATCAGCTGTTTTATCCTGTTAGAACTTCCCCTTATCCATAAACACAAGATCTTGGAGTCATGGTGGACACCTAACAGCGCAAAAGCGATTTCGAAACGACGAGAAATGTTTTTGACAATAACGAAAACTTTCTGCAGGATTCAGCATATATTTCTTTGTTGAGAAATGTAACACTCAAGTGCAACTCAAACTACTTACGTTTCTGAATTAAAAGAAATAATGTGAAGAAAGCCAAGGACAAGTAACAGTGTAAAAACTTAGGAGAAAAAATTAAAACACTGATTATGTTAATCGAAAGCCTACCAAAGATCTTATTGCAGAATTTCAGGCTTATCCGAGGCTTGTGACCCGTTACGAGATATTAGTTTTGCATTATTGTTAAAGCCCAATTTTACAATTTTTCGGCTACAATAAGTTATGATACAATGTAAACAATACGCTGTTTTTCCATTAAAGTAGAGGAATATATATTATTTTTTATGATGTTCCATGCAAAGAGAATGGACTTTCAAAAATGATTTATTTCAGGTTCGTACATTATTCCAGCCGGAACCAACATTTTCCTCCACGTCTACAAGCTTCACAGAGATCCAGATGTGTTTCCAAATCCAGAAAAATTTGATCCAGATAGATTTTCTTCAGAAAATTATGCAAAGAGAGACACCTTTTCGTGGATCCCATTTTCCGCTGGATGCAGGTCTTGTATAGGTAAGTGCATTAGTGTCACTTCAGTTTTCAACAAATTTTTGAACATTTTTGTGAATGAGTAAAGGGAAATAAGCTACATTATGTATAAAAAATTCATGCTTCAAGCACAAGATAGGAAATTCCAATGCTTGATGATGCTATTTCTATAAAGCTTCTATAATGCTATAACAATAAAAAATCTGCCTTTATCAACTGTACGATATATTTTCTCAGAAAGAGTTGAGAACTGCATTCTGATTTTAAAGTCAGATACAGATCTTTGAATAACAGCCATTCTACACATACTAATGTTAGATAAGATCTAGCATTTTCATTCAGTTTGAAAAGTCTTCAAATTCATTGATTCTAAAACAATCAGGATCTTTTCAAGAAACAGTTTTTAGCAAGAAATTTACGAGCAGTTTTTCACAAAAAGATTAAAAAATTTAAATTTCCTTTTTATTTCCATGACCTTAAGCAATTCAAGAGCAACTTTAAAAAATAGAAATCATGTTTTGCCTTACTTCAAGGATAAATCGGAAATGAAAATGAAAGCAATACGAAATAGAAATGCTTTCAAATTATAATAAATAGTGCTAACAAGATATTATGATTTTAAATGGAATGTTTTTGACTATGCCTTTTGATATGTTTCGCACTTAGAAATCATCACTTAATTTCTAAAATGAGTTTCTAGCCTTCAGTTGGCGCCCCTCTCAGTTGTTCACTAGCGTGGAATGAAAAAGGCAAAATTTTTCTTTCAAATTTTATTATTTCCTGACCCAACAAATGGTTCTGTTCAATGAAAAAAACACAGTAAAACAATTGCAGCTCAATCGCTCATCCTCTTCAGATTCCACGAGAGGTAAATAAAAAATTCAATATTAATGAAAATATCAGACTATTTTCCCACAAGTTTTTTATTGATTTTTTTACAAAACTTTTGTTTTCTGACCCAAGAGATGACTGTAATTGGTAAAAAAGTGCCATGTCATTAAAAAAATTTCAGGTTAATCACTCGTCATCTTCAGGTTTCATAAAAGAACTGAAGAAATTCATCTTGATGTCGAACTTCGTAATTTCGTTCCGGGACTTGATTCGACTGCGTATGAATCAACCCCTGGCTTCTGCACCACATGTTGCCAGTGATGCTTCTGTCACCAATATCACATGCCTTTCTGCTACTTGAGAATGGCAAGGGAGCTTTCCAATTTCAAAGAGAATCGCCTCTAATCAATCTTATGGCTTCGTTGCTGAAGTTAAAGGTCGACGGTGGTTCGAAGGGATTGTCCCAGCGAATCATCTCAAAATACTCCTATTCTTTGAAATTAAATTTGGGAAACATAAATTGTCCTATTTCTCCTTTCCATTCAGTTTTTTTTTGCTTTCAGTATTCGTTTCCGATCAAGTTCACGACCATGTGTTCTTTCATTTTCCAGCATCATTAACAGGATGTTTTCAGCGTGAGCAAAATAACATTTCCTCTGAATAACTTCGTAAACGATTACTTTAAAACTTTCGGGCAAGAATGAATTTTTCTCAATCATTCCGTGAACATGATATACTCCGTGCGTTGTTCTCGGGATTTTGTTTATTTCAAACCAGGATCGCGCATAAACTTTTATAACATATTCGGCTAGTAGCTTCTAATCGTCTGTTGGTTCGGCGGTTGATACATACAGGCGAAGAATTCTGTTGGCTGTGGTCCCAGGACTCCTGCTTGCTAGGTCTGAAGGGCATTCCCCCCGAGGATACTGCCTTAGAAATATCAGGGAGGTATTTTTACTCAGTACTGAGGTCTTTTTTTGTCAATTTCGGATAGATAATCTTCAATAGAGACATACCTGTCACGGAAGGGTTTCACGTTTTTATTGCTGTTCTAGGAAACTGTTGTCTCCCAGCTGTATTTCCATCAATCTTCTGGAAAAGATGACGAAGAGGCAGTTGAGTGGTGTGCAACAAACACGCCAATGCAGTTTATGACTAACAAAGATCACAGTATGTCTAATTTTCCTTCCCACTATTGACGCTCTCTCCGTCACACCTAACAGCAACCAGTTTAGAAAGTTCAATCCTTTTCTGTGTTACAATGTTGGCGATGCTTTATGTAATATCTACACTGGACCCAGAATCCGGAGTCCTTTCTTGTCATACACTATAGTTTTGTCCTTGTTCTCAGCAAAGCAGATATATAAAAAGATGTATTATGGCGTAATATAGCGTAGTGGTTGATTGAAGCTGGGACCATACCTTACAACGTTCTCTCCGCAGCTTACTCCTGTCAATAACTTTAGCTGGAGTATCTTTAGATACAATTCCCAGTGGAACTTACCTCAGGTAATTTAACTAAGGTACGGAGCGTTTTTTCCAAATTCTTGATATGTCACATGAAAATATTTCGGTAATGTTTTTGAATGGCGGGTCTTTCTTGTTCCTTTTCCACTATAACTCATTTCTGACCGAAATGAAATGCTTCATTACAACAGCATACATTGGTAAAACTGTCTCTAAGTTGTACTGGAGTTCCAAAATCATTTCAAATAGATGTACTTCTAGTTGACGTCATCTTAGTTCAACATAAACAATCACTGATAAAGCAAAATTGAGAAAACACACCGAAAAACCAACTAATTAACAATAAAAAGTCGTTGATAGATTACCCCAAGGTAGAACGAATAGTCAAATTAGAGCCCGTTCTACCAACGCCATTTAGAGTACAAAGCTAAAAAGCTCCACATATGAGTCATCCCAGTTAGGCTAACGAAGTTATATTCGCCTAAAAACCAAATAGTTTCGGAAACAACTTACAATTCTTTTTTTTTACTGTTGACGTTTCATTTTAATTTATCAATAATTACTTTCCTCCTTTAAGGAAAACAGTTTGGAATATGTCTCTGAACTCCACGATGTTTGGCCTCAAGTAAAAAATGATAGACAGAGTAATAATAGTTTTCTAAATCAATATTTGGTAGGGCATGTTTCATACTTAACATACTTTTGTGAAAGGAATCAATTCTTTAGTGACAGCTGCATGTGGGAAGAGAGAGAGAGAGAGATAATTCCCCCTCCCAGACTATCAAATCATAATGGTGATAATACCCAAATGATAATGATGATCCCCAAATGCTGTTTATAGAAGATAACCGAAACACTAACAGCTTTTTTCTTAAGAAACTGTGAATCAAATTCAGGTTTTCTTAGTCTCTTTGAGCAGTTGTAATAATAATTAAGTATCACACATGAACAATCATTATGTTAAATAACTGCAACATGTCGCTGTGGACAGACATTATTTGTCGGATAAAAATTTATAATAAATTAGAGCAACCGCAATTTATATTTGAAATATATCGAAAAGTGCTTTAATAAAGTAGTGCGATAATAATTATCAGAGAGGTACATAGTTAAATGTAAGTATGGAAAGCCTAAGATCGTGTTACAGGTTGATGTGGACAAAAATGGGACAATGGAATATTGCATTGCATTACAAGCAATCGTTAGGTACGAAGAAAGGTTGCATAATATGTATGAATATACATGCCAAAGGAAATTGTGGTATGTATAATTTATTGCATATTTGTGTTTAACAAACAAATCGTGTTATACACCAAATTGAATCAAAATTACCAAATTATGTATGGTACATAAATACGTCAAGGGCCAGAAAATAAGGGCCTAAAAATTGCGTTGATCTCTGGGAATGAGGAATGAATAACTGTTTCATTTTTTGAAAATCAATCCCGAATTAGGAGGCAAAAGATAAGGCATTCAGACGGCAGGCGCCTAGGATAAGAAGGGGTCTACTACAATTAACCGATGAAATAAATATTACGCTGTGCAAAATTACGCAGTATAAATGTGCAAAAGCAATATTTCGATAGTGACATTGTAGAGTCATTAGTTTATATCCATGCTGGAAGGTGAAAATGTGCAGGATTCGAGTTCTTTTAATATATATAGAGGTGAACATGAAGCTGGTTTGAAGCTACTTCAGGTATATCAATTTCAAGTTTGCATCTTGACTAGTCGAATTAAGTTCTTCACTTCTGCAATAGCCATGCGGATTCAAATAAAGCATTATTTTAGTACAAGCAGAATGTCAATAATAAAGGAAGAGAGAAGCACAGAACCAATAAATAACTGGGTAATTCAAATAAAATTTTAGACGGTTATCATGCAATTTCTTATTTTTGCTGCGAATGTCAATTTTACGCATGGTACTATCAATAACCAACACAGAGAGTGTGAGCAGAAAAGTTTAAGTTTGGCTATTGAAGTTGAACAACAGCAAGAGGTTTTGCAGTTTCATACCAGTTTTGATTAGAAACCTCTTGCAATGTGGAATGACAATATCCTGTGCATTGCGTTCTTCTTAATGGACAATTTTTGTCTTGATTTTTCTTGGCTATCTGGCTTTGTTGCTTTCGTGCCTGGAGTTCTAGAAACTTATAATGTCGTGCCTGGAGTTCTAGAAACTTATAATGTCGTGCCTGGAGTTCTAGAAACTTAGCGGCTAGGCCTTACGCTTTCTTAGTCAGTTAGTTACCATCAACTTCTCTAGAAGATTATGAGAATCAATGGATTTTAAATGCTTCTGTCACTATACAGTCTAACAAACTGCAGTCACCAAAATAGAGCCAACAGCCATTCCTACTACTGTACTTATTATTGTAAAGTAACTGCTGTACAATTGCTAACGTTCATGCCTAATCGAAGACGTATATGTGAGGCCATTGTCGAGGCAATTAACCCTCGCTAACTATGCTGAAGAAAATTTGGAATTTGATAGAGACTTATCTACAGGATTGTCTCATCTCCAGACAAGTGTACACGAATTTTTCAACACTGTAGCAAAAATGATCCGGATCAGAAAACTTAGCAACCATATTAAACTCCATATTTAAGGATTTAATCTTAACTGTGGATATATTTCTTAAGATATAAAACTAAAACGCTTATTAAAATTTATTTTGAATGGGTTAATGGCATAATCACATAATGGCATGCTATTTGTAGCTGAAGTTTAATAATTTACTCCAGGTACAGAATCAAGAGGTGTGTGAATATAGAAATGCAATAATGATTACCAGAAATCAAACAGTTAAATGCAAACATGTAAAGCATAATATCATTACTGCAGGTAACTGTGAATGAAAATGGGACAATGGAATATTATAATATATTACATAAAAATATATGCAGCCAGAAAGAAATGAACTACTGTCACGAAACTTAACTATATCTAGTGTATGAAGAGATAAGCAAATCGTTACCAATTTAGAACAAAAGATCATTTGATTAAGAAGGTATGGCATGAAAAACGTTGCAAATCAGAAAGTAGTATAGCCACTACTGGCAGCAGCTATGCAATCCGAAACACGGAGTGGCATCGAATCAGATAGGTACCCTGCGGAAAACAATGCCATAAACTTTGCAACTAGGCAGTTAATTCACAGATATTCCGGTACGGCTGCAATTGTCTTCCAAGCATGCCCCAAACGTTCTCTATTGGCGAGAGATCTGATGATCTTTCAGGTCATGGGAGTACACGTCATATACTTTAAGACACTGTTGGGAGAATCGCATAGTACGTGGACGAGCGTTGTCTTGCTGAGAAATGGCACCTGGGCAACTTCATAACACAGGCAGTACAACCGGCGTTAAAATGTCGTCCATGCAATTGCGAGCAGTCATAATGCCTAGAGGTGATCGTGTGTCTCAACAAATCGCTTCCCACATTGTCACACCATATTTAATCGCCGTATGCCGCTCGTAAACAAACGCCGGATCGGACCGTGTCCTGGCCGCTTCCACACGCGTTAATCGTCAGCACTGAGACTGAATCGGAGTTTCATCGCTGAAGATCACACGCCTCTAGTCTGTCACACTCCTGCTTACCAGAGTTAATGTGTATGTCTTATCATTAAGATGGCAAATCGTATGTCTACCAAGTATTCATTGCACACTTAAGACGCCTCTGTTTGGCCATGTGAACAAACTTATTTTTATATCTCAATAAACTCTCGGTGCGGGCCTCTTGCGGCTCCAGGGAATTGTTAACTCTAGGTAGGGGAGGGCGTGGGACACATGTCTGTTTACTTCTGTTAAACATCAGGCCTCCCCGTCCTTCACCTGTCACCTGCTTACTAGAGTTCGGCAAAAATCCAATCGACACAGCCTAGGATGTGAAATCAGTTTTAGGCGTCTTATTCGCCATCGGCAGCATAGACTAGCGTCGGGCAGTCGTCTCTAAACGGTTTCCCTTGATACCACGGCATGCCTGAAAGTGGTAAATGACGTTGAATCGATATTAGCGGCTGTGGTGCGAAAGTTGCCGCTCTTATCATTGCGTAATCCTCGCGCTGATTTGTGTTCCTAAGACGCCCTGATACTTCAATACACTAGACTACCCTTTTCGTGATCAGTTTTTACCAAGCAAAAACTATACAGCTCCAACTGCATGTCAGCTATCCGCATCTTCAATCACAATACCGTCCATCCAAGTTGACAGATTCGTTTGAACAGCTTTACGATATTATCCGGCGTTTACAGCAATCATGCTTTTAAACTCTCCCAACTAGGCAACTATTATGTGCATAGCGCGCTTACACATTTCTCATTGGCATCGAAATTAAAATCATTTGCGTATGTCTTATCAGACTATATTCCTGCCGAGTTCCCTGATTGTAGCTCGATTTCTTCTGGGTGCATGTATTTTTTTGTGACAAAGTATATAATCGTTAAGTACCAAGAAAAGTTGCGTAATTTGAAATTAATTTTTTTTATATCCATTCTTCTAAGCAATTTCAATGATTTTTCAGGTCAAAGGTATGGAATGATTGAAACGAAGATAATTCTGAGTCATATTCTCCGAAATTTCAAGGTTACCTCATTAGACCCCAGAGATGAAATGAAAGTTTACATGAAGGTGACTTTGAGATGGTCTAATCCATTACGTCTACGATTTTCCCTGCGGCCGTAAAATATTCAATGATGGAAGCAAGACAGCTAAACCTAAACTTAAATTGAATGCCATGAACTTTTACATCTGAAAACTTTCAAAGCATCATCATTTTCACTAACATATTTTATCCATGTTTGTAGGTGTGAAGGAAGCTTATATTATATGAAGCAAGTGAAGTATTAAAATAAAAATACCATAGGTAAATAATAATTATGGACTACATGTACGTACATGAAGTCAATATGTAATGTAAGCTGCAAATAAAGGAACTTGCATAAATAACTGGAAGTATTAATATTTTTATCTTTTAGTATCAATGGGATGCTCACGTATATTTAACTTTGCTAAAATAAGTCCTAGGTGCTGACCTTTTTGTCGCGCGTGACGAATACTAACCTTACAGTTTTCCTCACCAGTATTAAAGTAATCACATCATAGGAGCCGCCTTTTACAAACATAAGCCATCTACATAAGAAACATAAGTCACCTTTTACAAACAGGACTTTAAAAGTGTAAAATAAAATTTAAATTTTTACGGAAGATTAAATTTCCAAGAAGAGATTTTCATGTCATTACTATACTATTTGAATGTAATCTTCTTCCGGGTATCTGGAAAGAAACTTGTTTCAATAAGCACATCTTTACAATTTATACATTTTACTTTATTAGACTTTTTACCTTTTGTACCATCAATTTGTCATCCCTGGTCTCTAACACTGTAACGTATGTAAGTGTGAAAATGCAGAAAGTTTTCCACAAACTACCTCTTAATGAAATCCTGCGTGTCAGTAACTTACACAAGAGATCGAACTTCATGACTATAACCTAATGTACTAAGCTTAAATTTCGTTAAAATTCTCGTGTTGCCTGAAGAACCTAACATTTAACAACTTACATTAACTACGCTAGATTTGACCTTTACATGTGTTATTCGCAATATCAGAAAACTTAATTCTCGCAAAACAGTTCACAGAACATTTTACTTTTGGAAACACAGTTAACGAAATATTTCATGAAACATTTAAAGATCATAATGGATACTCTTAAACCTGACCAGGCAGCAAAATCAACACACAAATCCTGGACTAACATTCAAGACGCATAGAAAACGTTTTGTCAAAAACCACGTAAAGAGGCTGTGGCAAACTTCAGGCTGCAAACAGGCTACGATTGCATGGCACATCATCTTAATAAAACTGGCATGCTTCCATCTAGTATATGCCAAATTTGTAATTCAGGTGCCATCAATGCAGATCATCTTCTTTTATGCCCAGAGCTAGATAATCATTCTCAGCAACGCGGTGAGATTAGTTAACTGTACTGGAATGCTAAAAGCTTCCATGAACTCCTTGTAAAGATACATCTATTATGTTCCTTTCCTTATTGTAAAATTTTTAACTTTTTACTTTTGCTGCCATGTTCATTTATTCTGATTCTTACTTTTAATGTTTGTTCTTTTTTATTATTTATGCTTGTTCTTGTGTGATACTTGAGCTGTTTTATATGCTTGGATTGATCTTTCCAATAAAGCCATATGTAACAACATTTAAAGTTCATTTATATTCAAAATATTTCTCAGTTAACGATTTACATCAAAAGCTTCAGAAGTTGCTTAAAGTATTCTGCAAAATCGAGAGCTGTCATAATTTTCTTAAAACAGTCTCTTGGACTAAAAGCACATTATCATCTTTATATCGTAAAATAAAAGTCCGTCACTTAAATGCATAGTTAAAGAAAGAACTTGTTGCTTAAAACGTGAAATATTCTCGCTTGAGGCAGAACTCAACAAAGAGCAACTATTGCATTTAAGATATAAACTAAAATGGAAAACTTCAAAAAAAAAAAAAAACTCACTTACCTTTTGCTTAGATGATATTGATCCAATTTGGTTTTTCTCTAGAAATTCTTTTCGCGAAGGAATGGTAGTTTTGTGAAGAAATCTTCTCTGGGTAGGACTCTGATTCTTTGGCTCGTCTCCTGGTGGTTGCACTTCTGGAATCTATCTCTAAATCGCCTGGGCTACTTCTGGGGCTGCGGGAAGTTACTTGCTTCGTACTCCAAGATTCGCCCTTTTTTCGTTATCTGGCGTTGATGTGTTGTCGAAACCTTCCTTTGGTTTTACTGAAGTTTCACCGGATGCATTGCTCCATCATCCGTCGGTCAATTGCTGGGAAATTTCTGGCTTGTCTGCCCAGAATTCTTCCTGTCGCCGTAGGGCTCTCTGGTAATTAGGTTTCCCGTACATTCACTTTCCAACAGGCGTTGGTAATTACACGGTTGATCGCTGTATCAGTAACCATCAGCAACCAAGGATTACTGCCGTTTGCGGAGTGAAGATGACATGCTTCTGCT
>KK121338.1:95418-116670 GCA_000611955.2 Stegodyphus mimosarum | reverse complement strand
CTGCTGAGTGAGTGGTTTTGCATTGATGCATGTAAATTATATGTTTAAGGTTTTATTTTAATCAACCCAGTTATCTTATTATTTTGTCTTCTCTATGACTTCTACTTTCGTGAAATTCAATAAATTAGTTTAAATTGTTAAAAAAAAACTTCTAGTTGCTACGATTTTGAGAGAAATATTTGGCATCGTACGCTGGCTGTCATATTGCTTTAGATTTTCTCCTGTTGCAATTTAAATTACGAGCCTCAAGTTTCTGCTAACACTGATTTTCTGAAAGCCTAGTCAAGGATGAGCCTAGGCTTAGGTTAAACTAATTAATTTTATATTCTATATTTAACTTAATTTAATATGTGCTTATCTCCATGCGAACTAGAAGAAATTTGTTTCCTTTAAATTTTACTATGTTCAATTGTCAGGTTGAAGTATTAATAAAAAGATTTTGTTGTTTAGCTTGATTATGGTCATTTCAGTTAAGAGTTCACACGAGACGAGAAGTCTTCGACACTCAATTATAATTACTTTATTGATTTTTTTCAACGTTAATAGTGTGTACCTATCCTAATATGGATAAACCACAGTATTCTACCCCCAACCTGATCAAGATGCAAATTTGCACTATGATACTAAGTTACGGTGAAGACTTCGTTGTTTGATGATACTAGAATGTCTGAAAACTGACGCTATTTCTGAAGGAAAACGTTATGTACTTTCTAGTTTTCGGTTCCATTTTATGCCGTGAATATCGTACAGCATTCATGACTTTTTCCAGCTGAATAAAATATGGTCTCTGTGGGTGCCTCACAGTGACAATGTAGATTTTTCACATGAGTTCTGGGCGGGCTGAGATTGGAGATGAAGAGCAAAAGGTGTGACCAATCGTCACGCGTTATGTGCTAATGTGAGTGGAAGGACTGGACTGTCATTTTTTTATATGGCGAAAGGTGAATAGCAAAAAGAGGCATTGGCATTGAGATTCTGCGCTGGGTTGGTTTAAATAAATTTTAAAAAGTCTCGAAAAGATTTAGTTTAGTCCATAAAAGTTTAGAAGAGATTCAGTGCTGCGTTGGTTTTAATAAATTTTAAAAAATGTATGGATTTATACTTATTTTAAATAACCAGTTAAATTTAATTTGAAGCTCTTTCCTATAAGGCTTCGTTCCCCTAATTGTCAGTACCAGAATACTTAAATTTGATAGCGCGCGTAAGAAATGCAAATTCTACCTGTGGGAGAAAAAGTTTAAATATCGAGTTCTAGTATTAGAGTCTGCGAAAACTCTGTGTGTATTGGTAACGCAAGCTTCGGCTTAGCATTTATTGCTGGTTAGACACGGCTGAACAGCTATTATCTTGCTGCCACTAAACTCATCTACGCGCTGTAGGATACAGAATTGTCTGAGCCCTGTAGTTTAATTCTACTACTTGTTAATATCTTCAATCTTGGAATTTGATTCTACTGTTTCAGTTACCGCACAAGCAGAGGCGTAGTATGTTAGCGCAAGGATAGACAGTAGAACTCTACACATTAAAGAAAAGTTTGTTAGATGAACTCCGCAGTGGGACATATATGTCCGGTACATGTAAGGCGACATTAATTAAGGACTTTTCCGCAGTAAAAGACAGAAATCATTTAGAATTTGAGTTGCTCGGAAAATATAAAACTGTAAGTGAGAACTTAGATTGTTTTGAGAAAAGTTGAGATCATAGTTGTTGATTTGTTGTAAGGGAATAATTTGGAAGTTCAGGTAACACAATACCTTGTTTTGAGATTAATACCACACATTCAGGGCTGAACTGAATTGCGATACCAAATTACTTTTTCTAACGTTTTGTAGCTTGCTTTGAAGTATGAAAGCGGTTTGATCTAGATTTCAGGACGATTTTATAGGTCGAATTAATGCTAGATTCGGCACTAGATATGGTGAGAATTTCGGAGTTTGAAATGGTGAGAGATTGGATAGATTGGTGATAGATATGATGATAGGTATGACGAGATGGAGAATTCCAAGAGAGACATAGGAATGCTGCATAGAAGTTAGATAAGTGAGGAAGTAATTATCAAGTGGTGTGGACAGTAAAGGAGGAGTCGGCGTCGGAAAATAAAGCCGGTCTTTGAAACTAGGAGGGACGATGGAGATATCAATGTCCTCAAGATGAGAGAAATTTCTCTAAAATGGAACTGAATACGGTATTTTTAAAGAATGTGAAGTTACCCCATATGCACGTGGAACTGAAAGAATTCTCTTGATGGGGAATTCTGTACGCACTGTAGTTTTTTAGCAGAAACGTTTTTCGTAAATGTTTTAGGAAATACTGTTTATTTAAAGTAGCTTGCACAAAGGTTGGGCACGCTACGTACTAGTAAACTAAAATGTGATTATTTAGGTGGCTGAATGGCCATTGCGTTAGATTTTCTGAAAATAACGAGAATACATATTCAGAAATAAAAAGGACTGTGTTTCAGAAATCAAAACAATTGTAAGTTAGGATCCTGAAGTAATTAATGCAGCAAGAGATTGAGATTCGTTTTTAAAACTGAAAGTCATAAATGAAATTGTTTGTAATGTAAAGGCATTTTTTACTAACTAATTATATTTCATCATTTTATTTCACTTATTTGTGGAACACACTCAGGCAAACACACACACTGCACTTCGCCTGAAGAAGCAAAAAATAAAGATTCTTTCGTTCACGGTAGAGATGGCAGCGTCATCTAATTTCAAAGGGATTTAACACTCTCCCGGATTGAAATTACAAAAATTTCAAAAAATTGTATTGAAACATCCTTAAAGCAAAATTCTTATATTTATAAAGAATATAATACTATTATTGTAATAAAAAGCTATTGCAATACCGGTACCAAATACAGTTTTCCTTTTACATATGCAAAACTACGAGCTGTGTTTTCTGTAGGAACCACTGCGATCTTTATGATCGCCCTTTTTAATTCTCCTGATTTTGTTTTGATTTTAACAGTTCTTACTTTATTAGCAGATCCATGACAGACGTTAACAACTCGATTCAAAACCCATTTGCAAATTAATAGGTAGTCCTCCTTGACGAATACCATAGTACCAACAGAAATAGTGTCCTTCTCTACCATCCACTTGGTTCTCTGCTGAGTTCCTAATGAGTCATTCGACATTTCTTTCCAAATAATCTGAACAACATTTGTTCTTCTCTGTCAGCAACCTAACCGATTTTCATTTTTGTCGAATAGCATTGGCTCCAGAATGACGCATCGGTGTTACAATTAAAAAATGACCTGGGATATAACCTTTATAATAATCAGAATCATTGGAAGTGGGTGTAAGAGATCTCTATTTCTTCCCACTTGCACAATTATTGTTTCAAACCCCTCATACGTAAAAAGCAAATTTCCTATTGTTCTCTTTAAATGATTTTCCCATAGCAATCTGAAATAATGAGACTTGGGAGAAATATACTTCTACTCTATTCCTTCGGAAGTGAAATATGAGGCCAAAAGTTTTGTCTGGAAAATTAATTTCATTCTAAAATTTATTCAATAGAGAAGTATCTCCTACAAAATTTGAGGCTTTGTCAGCGGACATTTTTGCACATTTGCCACATCTAGCCTTGAAACGCTTAAGAATGGCAATTAGAGAATCAGACGACAAATCTGACAAACTATCAAGATCGATAGCTCATGTTACGAAACACATACATATAGAGGGGTAAATTTTCTTTAGCGCTCAAACTCTCTGATGCTTGTAAGTTACATAAAATGTACCACATGTATCCAAACGTGAAACACTAAGTGGAGGTGGTCTAAGTGGGACTGAACTCATCCGTATGATTAATTACCCATAACGTGTGAAGACAAAATTGATTTACATTTATTGCATGTCACACAAAGATGTACTAATTTTGCTCCAAATTTTTACCACCTAATGACCAAAAGTTTAAACTTACTGAATTAAGTAACCTTTGAAGGCCGGCATGCAGTAATCGCCTGGGTACAATAGAAAAAAATAAATCTTAATTAGCTTAGAATTTCTTGGCAGGATCGCAGGATATTTCAAACAAAATGGCCAAGACGCGTTTCCAAGACTGGTACCAATATGAATTATTTCTTCACGATCAACAAAGGGGTGTAAATATTTTAAGGTAATACCCTTTTTGCAAGGTAGGGCGGTCTGCCCATGCTTAATAAACGTTTCCTTAGCTGTTCCTGCCTCTTCTAGTTTAAGAGGTCCTACCGTTTTAGATCCATTATTGCAATTATAAATAAACTTAAAAATATAAGAAAGAGCATTAATGATTGAATAATAATTGTTACTAATATTTAAGAGTTCGTTTACAACGTTACAGAACACTTGGAATCATTCGCTAGAGAAGAGGCATTGCGTTAGAAGATCGGCAAGATTGTCTTGACAATGACATAACTATGTATCTATGTATGTTGATAAATGACATAACTATGTATTAGCCAACTTTTAAATATTGTCGACGCGATTTTGAACGAAAGACTTCCCTCTTCTTCTGGAACCTTTAATCCAATACAATGTGACTTAAGAATCACTCCAAAAATCATATTCGATGAACCTTTAAGATGGAGAGCATTTTTTGACTTCTATTCCAATCTTGCAGCAATCAATGCACCGAAAAATTCTAGTCGAGGCAGAAATCTTTTTGACAGGTGAAACTCTAATCTTGGAGGCCAGCAAAGTTACAGAAATTTGTTCTTGATTCTGTACTTTTATATAAACAGCTGCACCATGCTACTTAAGGCTTGAGTCCGGAAAAACGTGGATTTTTATATTTTCTTCACATGAATCCAAAAGATACCTTGGAATACTGATGTTACTCAGTTCCGAAAGTTCGCTTCACCACTGAAACCACTCTCTACTCAAATCAGAAAAAAGCTCAACGTCTCACGGTAGTTTATGTAGCGATAGCTGTTCTAATAAAATTTTTAGTCAAACAGTAATAGTGTGATCAGTCCAAAGGAATCGCATATTCTTCCAGCGGTTTGGAGGATGAAGATATTAGTACTTTTCTTTCTTCTCGAAATTTCAGTCAAACAAGAAGTTCCTACACCCAAACTATCTTCCTAAATGTCCCATTGAATTCCTAATACTTTGAGTATCTTTTCATTTGAGCTTAGTGGATGAATGTCAAAATATTCTTATTCCCATTTCTTGATTAAACGATTATCATTCATCACTCATTTGCGTAGATTTATTCCAGCTCCATGCATAATTTTCTTTGCTTCACTGGAAAATTTTAAGGCTTCTGATACATCATCTGCTCCTGTAACAAGATAATTAACGAACATACATGTACCAAGAATTTGAAAGGTATCGGGAGACACATATCTATACTTTTGGACAAGCAGCTTATAGTTGCCGCCAACAAAAAGGGATTAGAGCTTATACCAAAGAGTACACAAGTAAATTTACATACTTATAATTGATCATTAATGTTCTGCAAAGGTGTACTAATACTCTTAATAATTAAAAGTCTAACTACATCTCGATCCTTCTCAGCTAACAATGCCTTTTCGATATCTCCTAAGATTACAACTCTATGAAATCTAAAATATATCAGCAAATGAAATATTTTTTGATTCAAATTAATATAAGTCCACATACTATCGGGTACAAACTACCCATTTCGTGTGAGCTCGCATCAAAGACAATACCCATTTTTGTAACAGTGGTTTCATCTCCATAAACAGCCTGAGGCAGCATATAAAAGAACGGCTTGTTTATTGGTTTCGTAGCATCTAATACTCTTTCTCTTAGATTTTTCTCTGTATTTTAAATATAATGCATTATTATGTTGCATTTTTGTCATCAGAATATTTATTCTTTTTCTTCGGCACCAAAAGTGTCGCCTAAATATTCCTTATTTTTCTTTCAGGGCATGCTAACAACATAACGACCATCTTTGAAACTAACAGTTTTATTGAATATCTCTAATGCTTTATCATCTTCGAAAGAATTGGGGTGATCTCTAACACCGGTTGATTCCAAATCAAAAATCCTTTTTTACTCTGTCTCCGCATTGTCATAAATTAACCCATAATGCATTAATTGTTTCTCATGTGGCAAATCTTCAATGCTTAGACTTGGCAAATACCCAAATGCTGAGTTTTTAACATTAAATTTGTATTGGATATGTAAACTTGCCCAGATCTTATCAAATCGAAAAATATTTCGGATCTAAGAATTAACTGACTTTTAAGCAGTTTGGAAAAATCTGGGTAAGCTAACGTAACTCTTTTGGAATCGCAATATTACAGACATCAGTTTGTCTAGAAGGCACCAAACGTTTAATTCTCAGATTTATTTGTGAAAGAATCTACTAGTTCACGACTGTACATTTTTCTTCTTTTTGATAATAAGACCCTATTCATTTTATTAGAATTTTCATCCTGTAGGGATTTATATTTATTTTAACTAACAAGTTAAGTTTAATTTTATGCTTAATTTCCTGTAAGCTTTCATTTCTACTAATTGTCAATGCCAGAATATTTAAATTTAGTAGCGTGCGTGAAGTAATGCAAATTCTACCTTGAGGAGAAAATGTTTAGATACCGAGTTCTAGAAGGGAAAGTTAGAGAGCTTGGGAGAGCGCTGTACTTTTGTAGCATGAGCTTCTGTTTTGCATTTATTGCTGGTTGACTAGGCCTAACAGCTATTACTTTGCAACCACTAAATATTCAACTCGGTTTTAGGAGATATTCGACTCGGTTAACGGAGTCCTGTAGAGTAATTCTATTGCTTGTTAATATCTTTGAATCTTTAGTTAATCCTTGTTATTTGAGTTATCGCCCGAGTGCGGCGTAGTGTGTTAATGTCAAGTCGAAGCACTGTAAATTTTAAAGACTTAATAAAGGGTTCTTTTCACTCTTCTCCTGTGTGGTTTCTACGCGTACTTCAGCTGTCACATTAGAAGACAGACAAGTGGTACTTACAAATCATAATTTATGAATGGATCTGCTTGAACCTTAAGCTTCAGGGTTTCCGTAGACAAACCGGGGTCTGACCTTTGATCCGTCGGAGACACAGTTTCACAACTCCTTTTATTTTGTGGAATCGAAACGCTTTTAACACAGTAAAGATTTTTTTTTCTGCACAGCGGACAAGAATAATTTGAAGGACAGTTTCTCATTCCGTCATCTCCAAAACAGTAGACACATAAATTGTGCTTGTTGACAAAATCTTAAGAATTTGTCAAAATCAATCTGAATTTTTCAATCTGAATCAATCTGAATTTTTCAATCTGAATCAATCTGAGTTTTCCAATCTTCAATCTGAATTTTCCAATCTTCAATCTGAATTTTCCAATCTTCAATCTGAATTTTTGAAATTTAGGACTTTTAAATAATTTATGTTCCGCACTACACAGTTTACAAATACATACATGTTTCTCGGTCACACATGAAACCATTGAAGAAACCTTCGTTGGTTTCATGCGTCACTACTGGAAATAAGTAGGTATTACGAAGTAAGTAATCTCTAGACATCTGTCTAGAAGACATTACTTATTTCGTCTAGACACTACTAAAATTCTTAGAAGTGTTTAATGTCCATGCGTGGTCTTTTAGGAATTCTGATAAATTTGTGTATTCGATATTTTTTCTTTCTTTAAATTTCTTTGCCACCATAACGTAATATTCTGATCAAGTTTCCAGCTAAGAATTAAGGCAAATATAGTGGATGAAACCTTATATAACGTTTGTTCTGGACTTTTAACGATCTTACAACTTCAGTTGTAACATAAATTAAATTTAGAATTGCAGAGTCTGACTCGTTTTGAATAACGGAAGTGCTCATAAATCTTTTGAAATGTGCCACAATGCTTGTTCTCTAGGGTTTGAGTACCTCTTCTCAAGCGGAGACCATGCTAACTTGTAATTAGAATCCTTTATCGTTTGGACTACTCTAAAGCATCTTCTTCAAGTGCTGATTTTAAATATTGCAATTTTCCAGCATCTGATAAATTTGGGTTCCGATCAATACTCACTTTAAAAATATCCGTAAAGAAAAGCCAAAAATGCATTTCTCCTGAAAATGTGGGTAACGAAATCTCATTTGAAAGCACAACAGAATTTTCAGAAATTATAGTATTTTACAATTTATTTTCTTTAACAATTTTCCGAAATCTATTATTTATTTCAAATTGTATTATCAGTACGATTACTATTGATTTCATCTTGATCACTGAAGACCTTTTTCGGCATTTTCAAACTTCGGTGCACAAAACTGAAAGTTTACTTTTGATCTCACTCGGCAAAAAGACATTGAAGTGCAGAAACTGACTTAATTCACTGTTCTACTGAGTTTCGAATGTAAACAAATGGCTGTTCGTTAGACCTAACTCGCCACTTTTAAATTGTTCATAATTCTATAACTATTGCATGCAGATTAAATAAAGACATAAGAACCTTAACCGGAGAACAAAAACCGCACAATTCGATCTCTTTTAAAGCAAAAAAGGAACAATTTACCAACATATAAGAATAAAAAAATTAAGCTCAACGAGCCAGGTAACAGAGTGCGAATATATATATATATATATAACAGAGGAATATATATACATATATAACAGAAATATATATATAATAGAGTGGGAATATATAGAGGTAACAGAGTTGAAATATATATATATATATATATATATGCAGCCGGTAGCAACGAAAAAAGGAGGTGTAAAACTGCATGTTATAACAGTCCCATATACAAAATTTCAACATTCTACGCCTACTCGGTCAGTTATGAGAGATAGAGACTTCGAGAAGAAAATCTCTTCTGAATTCATTTTAAATCCAATTTTTGCGATCCTTTTTGGCAAAAACAGTCTTTATTATGTTCATACATGCAGATGTTACGCAAAAACATCGTTCAAATGGTTTCGAGTGCAGTTGAAATGGATACTTTCGTTGAAATATGACACCCGACATTTTTCGCGATTACAGTACTTCCTTTAATTCGTACACGGAATTAAAAATGCGAGAAAGTCGATGAACAAAACCATTCCTTTAAAAGTGATCGATGCAAGAAAAAAGGTGGGGATTCTCTGGTGTGAAAGAGGATTGTAGACCATGTATTACGTTAATTCTGTGTATTAGTTTTTTAGAATTCTTTTTTTTTACTTCGCTCAGCGAAAGTTTAATATATTTTGAAATTTTTAAATCGAATTATAGTGAATCCGGACTGACTGAAGCTGGTCTACGCGATTGCTGCCATGCAATAGAAGCTAAGCACAGAATATTACAAAAAATTCCATCATTGATTTTTAGGAGAGCTAGAATTTCTTTAACTTTTTTTTCATTGATAAACTGAAAAATCGGAGTCCATTTCTTTCTGCTAAAGATTAAACATATTATTACAAATTTCATCCATAGATACATGATTTTAGTGCAATTATGCGCAAAATTTTTATATTTTTTCCTGTATAATGTAACATGAAAACGTAGAGATGGAAAGCCAGCTGGGAAAATAAGGGGCAAGGGTGCGATGGTTTATGCCAGAAGACTCCAAACTTATCAGAAGGTTCATTAAAGGAAGGTCCGAAACTTTCGCAAAACATAAAATTAATTTTATTTAAAATTAAAAGGTAAAATACGAAATAAATACATGGTGATAAGGCGACGCCAAATGTTGACCACCAACAAACAGGAACGGTGAAGAATAGGTGCAAGAGAATTTCTTGGCGAAACGTTCTGTAACAATCTGTAACAATCTTGCTTTTAAGCAAGAAGAAAGTAGATGGGGACTTTGGCGAACGCCGTTTCATCCAGTCCGTAAGGCTTGGAAAGTTCCAGACAGAACTTCCAGGCATTCACTACCGTGATGTGACTCCCGGCGAAACGTTCAAATCTATACTCGCACTATAGCGAGTGCTCACGGGTACAGCGCAGCAAACATGGATACTGCATGAAAATATCAAAAATGCTAATACTTTGCCACAGTACATCTTCCCTTCACACAGGTGCCGAATGCAAGACTGGTCAAAGATACATAGAGAACGTTCTGCCGGAACGAGTAAGTCCGCACTGGAGGTAGTGTCATTCGGTTTTACTAAAAGTCTGCTCAAGTACGTTAAAAATTTTCTGTAGTGAAGATCACGGTATTAAAAGTTAAAATGAAGCGTGATTGTGAAACTAAATTAAGAGCACTAAAAGGTGATGAAAAACTTTACACTTAATAAGGTTAGCTAACATTGCATTAAGACTGCACCACAGTAACCTATAAAATAACTTATGCATGCAAAATGAGATATGAGAGCTAGCATAGGAACATTAATTAAGGAACTTACCCAGAATTAGAAAACCCAGATGGAGAGAGATGACAAACAGTATCAGGTATGACATCAATTTTATTTCTTGTTTACAAGCACCAATATTTTCTTGAATAAATATTATAACACAAATAAATTGGCCAGCTAAAGAAAACCATTTTGCTGATGAATACACATTGTTGTAAGCAGATCTACACGAAAAACTTACACGCGGCATAAGTTAGATAACCTCACTACTATAGATAACCTCACTACTATAGACGCGCAAAATCGGCAAAAATTAATCCGTTTAAGAAAAAGGTCCTGATAACGCAAATCCGTGAAGCATTTTTGAAAAGTGCCAGTTCTGCCGGAGACGACAATGATTTACTTGAAAATAATAGTAAAACTCGTTAACGTAAACATTTCCGATGAGCCACGTGGTTGAAGAAATATAACTTTAGCGAAGCTATCAATCAGGTTTATCTCTCTCACAGGGAGAAAAAAAATTATAGCAGCTATCTTTAATAATTAGGATTTCAAAAGAATCTTACAGTTATCCCGGTCTTCTATATACTTGCCACGAAATTCTGCATGGCGTAAAAAAAGTAGCAGGAGGGAACAAACTCCATAACATCAGCATGGAGGTAGGAGAAGGAACAGGGCGAAACGCGCGTCCTTTACCTTCGAACTCCAAGCCCAGAAAGAGACGAAGAACCAGTTTGGAAATCCCTTCAAGGGTTGCCTTGATACGATGACGATTATGAAAGATGTGGAAAAACAGAGTGCAGGCTTGGTTGCGCAAAGCACAGAAACCAATGCTTATTTAAACCAGCATATTTAGTACCTGGAACTAAATATGCTGGTTTCAAGCGATGAGGGCTGATTACAGATTTACCTTTAATAAAAAGGGCAAAATTTTTAGTTCTGTTTATTACTTTAAACGGTCAATCACACGGGGAAGTCAATGAAGGTCTTACTGGATCGTGTTTCACAAACACGTGAATGCACGATTCTAAAGCTTTGATACGCAAAATAATTATAATTAGCATGGGCTGATGTAGGTGCCGGTGCTATCTGTCTCATTGCCTCACACAACTTCTAGAAAAATGAAATTGGATCAGAAGAATTAGAAACTTGAGTAGATTGCAAAAATTCTGCAGATAAAGCGTTTTCGAGCGAGTTCCTCACAAATCTTCTTTACGTGTTGCTCGAAGACCAAGGAGTACAAATAGGAAGCTTATTGTCCATTAGATATTGACGCTTGTTTTAGTGAACGAAGGAATCTCTCAGTTAATCCATTAGCTGTAGGATGACGAGTAAGTGAACGCCACCAAAGAAGACCACCGACCTGGCCTTGGCCTTACGATGTGTAATCTTCCTGACAGAAGCCATCTGCTCTCTTGCCCCGGGAATGCAGTCGAATAGAGCTTCACAAAGTTTACAAGTCGTTATTAAAGAAAACAGTAGCCTGTTAGGAACTACTTAAATTTAAGCAAAGAAGCAATCAAAAGATTGCAATGAATCGCTGTTTGAATAAAACATATTCTTGTGTTAGATAAAATCATAAAGGAAAGAAAGGAGGCATCTGCTTCAAAAATTAACTATCGTGGACTGTCTGGACTTGCGAAACCTCTACATGCAGATGCTATTTCTGACACAACTGTCATACAGTTATCGTGCTGTTTGTAAAAGCATTTTTCTTGGATGTAGGAAAGCCGTAATGTAATAAATTACTACATATAGCAAACTAAAAAGAAATTTTAAATTAAAAAAATAAATAAATAAAATCCCAGTGCACAAACGTAATTTAACGCAGAAGATTACCTTCTATGTGCTTCACTCTTATGCAGATATAATATTTATAATCCCAGTGCACAAACGTAATTTAACGCAGAAGATTACCTTCTATGTGCTTCACTCTTATGCAGATATAATATTTATACGATTGTGCACCTGTTATCACTAAGATAACAAATTCGTGAAAACATTTAATTCTTTGTGCAAACTTAAACTGAAGTTGTTTTACAAATGGAACGACATATACAGCGCAAAGAAAATGGGACAGTTCTACACTGGTGTGAAAAAATTAAGCAACAATGTAAACATTTAGCAGAATACCATGAAATTGCAGAAAAGGAGGTCTGGAGATCAGGACAATGAACACGTACGTCTGTAGAAACGTCATGCGCATGCAAATATCAGGAACGAAACGTCAGAGGCGACGTGAGCGTACACAAAACGCGTGATGTCGGCGCGCGCAGCTCAACAGTAGAATAAAATGAAGGACGGAGACGCAATTCAACATATTCGCTGCAAGTGCCAGTGAGTCAGTTCGTGAAATATGGCTAGAAGAAATCACCTGGACGACTTCACACGTGGAAGACTGATCGGAAAGCTGGAGGAGGGGCGTACTGTCACCAGTGTAGCTGCAGAGTTCGGAATCAACAAAAGTGTAGTTTAGTGACGTCTGTTAGAAAGGTTGCTGGTGGCCGCCCGAGGACGACATCTGCAGGGGATGACCGATATATCGTCCTGCAGGCGAAAAGAGGCCGACAGCAGTCAACAAGCGCCATTGCTCAGCAACTCTGTACAGCAACGTGGCGACAAGTGTCGCGGTTAACCGTGGCCAGACGCCTTCACAAGGGGGGCTTATTCGCCCGCCGTCCTGAACGCTGCCTCCCGTTGAAAGTTGGCCACCGACCCCACCGTTTACTGTGGTGGAGAGAGCACAAAAAACTGGACAACTGATCAATGGAGTCGTGTCCCCTTTACGGATGAGAGTCGGTTCAGTACCATAAGCGATTCTCAACGCGTTTTGATTTGGAGAGAGGTCGGGACCCGGTTTTATCCCAGTAACATCAAGGAAAGACACGGTAACGGTGGTCCTGGAGTTCTTGTCTGGGGAGGCAGTATGCTGAACGCGCGAACTGAGCTCCACGTTTTCGACAGAGGGTCTGTAACCGGGGATCGCTATTGTGAGGAGGTACTCCTTCCCCATGTGCGTCTGTTTCGAGGTACCATTGGCCCAGGCTTAATTTTTATGGATGACAATGCACGGCCACATCGGACTCTTGCTGTTGAGGAGCTACTGGAAAGTGAAGATATCACTCGAATGAATTGACCAACGTACTCCCCAGATTTAAATCTCATCGAAAATGTGTGGGATGCTTTGGGGAGACGCATTGCAGCACGCTTATATCCTCCGGAGAACACCCAACAACTCAAACAGATGCTGATTGAGGAATGGGCACTCCTACCGCAAGAAAAGTTGCACCAGCTGGTTCTGAATATGCGGAGACGGTGCGAAGCAACCATTGCAGCGAGGGGAGGGCATATCCCATATTAAAGAACATTTGCTTGTTATTCTTTCTCTTGGATAGACAATCATGAGTCACGATACTATGCGTTCAATAAAGTTCGTTTTTGTTTGATTCCATACCGTATGCATTGTATTCCTTTTCCAGCTCCGATGCTTTCGTCATCTTTTACGTACATAATAGTCTCCTTCATTTCTGCATTTCATGACTCTCAGTTGATTTCTCGTGGAGTTATGGCAAAAAACCCTGCTGTTGCTTAAGTTTTGCACACCAGTGTATGTCTCCCGTTCTACCGGACCGATTGACGAAACTCAAATTGCGTTTTTCGTGTCTGGGAAACGCGATTTAGGATATATATTAGATTTATATATAGCATTGTTTTAACATGGGTAGTTTGATACAAAATCAGACTTTTTCTGAAATCACATGCCAATCGTTTTCCATATTTCGATTCTACGTCTGAAATTATGCCTAGTTATTAAATTTTGTGAAATTCGGTGCGAAACTTACGGAGAAATTTAAAAATTTATCTCTGCAATTTTTTCAGTGTGCGCCAAGAATAATTCTCTGGGGGAACTTCTTAATATATAGCAACCCATTTTCCTTTCCTATGTTCCATTGTACACGAGCGCAAAAAACATTCTAGTCCATACTTTCAAATAATTTTAATAATATGCGTAAACCACATTTGGTGTTATGATCGCTTATAACAAATATGGCAAATTTCAAAACCCGCCAATATATAAATTCACGTATATCTTAGAAAATTTTGAATAAAAACCTCTAATTTTTTTTGCAGGTATGCTTAGAAATACATCTACTTTAAGATGATGGCAAAACTTTTATAGGTTATAATCCAAACTTTGTTTAAAAAAATTTATAAAAATTATTTAAAAATAAATTATAAAAAATAGGGAATTTTATTTGGAATGAACCTAAATTTCGAATGAGAAAGAAAGAATAAAATAAGTTTAATGAAAAAAGAGAGAATAGTAAATATACACCAAATTCAATTGCTCTTTGCTTTCAAAAGTAAATTAATTTTGTAAAGAATTTATTAAACGTTTTCTGCATGCACCGAAGTACTTTCTTTTCTTATTGTTATAATTAAACACGGATCGGAATGTTAATATACAAATTTTCCATTTTCCATAAACACCTACATCTGGCTTTAATATAATAATTTTGTCAGGACTGAGTGTTCTGTGAATGTGTTTAGAGAACATGGTGAAGTACTTACTAGGGTCCTTAGCCTCAAGTCCTGAACTGGAACAGGGAGCTGAAAAATGCGCTTTGTTCTGGTGTAGATACTGTGCTGAAGAATAACTGCACTTGAAAGAGATTTAAAATCCTCTTTTATTAAATCACTATTATTTACACACTTCCCAACTCGGAAGGGATACAGAAAGTAAAAGACCACACTTGGGCCTAAAATTAACAATCAGATAAATTTATACTAAAACTAAAATAGAAATCTAATTAAACTTTGCTCACAGAGCGAATCGCGGAGTTTGGCCTCTAACTAAATGGTGCGTAGCAAGAAATACTAATATTAGTGCACTTCAATTTATTTCAATATGCAATCACGTAGTAAGCACTATGGCTTATAATTTTAGCTGCCAGCTGGTCAGGCGAACGTCGAGCAGAATGACCGTGATCTGAGACTAAAAGCTCTCTCACACTAAGAGGTTTCTACCTCTGGTTTAAATAGTACTTGGCTGTACTTCAAATTAGCATAAGCTGAAAACGCGAGCTTCTTCTGATGGGAAGTTGAAACAGAGAAGAGATAGAAAGATTTAAATTAAAATAAAACTTTGTTAGTTTAACTAAAACCTTACAATTTTAAAATTAATTTTCAATTTATGTGGAAAAAATATATTTTGCCTTTTTTTAAATCAAGATTCAAATGCATTGCTAAGTCTTTTTCTCTCTCATTTGTTTACAATCCGTACAAAGTAAACAGAAAGAAGTTTTTAAGCTTAATATTTATCGGGATTTTCGTGCTTGTAAAATGCAAAATGGGCTAAGAAAAGCAGGATAAAAGACACAGATTTTTAAAAATAAATCTAAAATTTCAATTATAGTATTTTCCATAATTGTAGAACTCTCCGTAATTTTGTATTTTCCATATTCGTGGAACAAAAGCGTATTTATATATTTTTGCTTTAATTTAAGAGCATAAAATTCATTTTGAAAGAGATTTCGCTGGTCCACACGTAGTCTTGGTTATATCAGATATTCCGATGTGTTTTATAAAAAGAGTTCTTTTAAATTTTCAAAAATTCTCCGATCGTCTATCTCTTCCTCTTTACTATGCTGTCCTTTGTACTTCTTTTGTTTTGGGGTTTAAATTGCATCATCATAGCTCTTAATAAATTGAATACGCGCATTTTTACTTCCTTGTCCGACGTAAAGGAACTATTGTAATCAGAAAAATTTCCGGGTATCGTATTTCAACAAAAACACCCATTTTGACCGCTATCGAATGCAATTTAACGATGTTTTTGCGTGACACCTGTACGTAAGGACAGAATAAGGAAACTTTTCCCCCAACTGGGAAGAAATAAAAGATCTTATAAACCAATTATAAGATTGATTTAAAATGGTTTCAGAATAGAATTTTCGTGGCGTCTGTGGGTACGTATGTATGTATATATCTCACATAACTCAAAAACGGGTAGCCTCAGAACGTTGAAATTTTGGATATAGGACTGCTATAATATGTAGTTGTGCACCTGTCTTTATGGTGGCAATCGGCAACACCAAAAGTATATATACACTAGTGTGCAAAAATTAAGGACGAGATGGTTTTTTCAATATAGCGTTGTACAAAAGCTTTCCAAATCAACACATTTAATACCATAGGATCCGCAATACGTAAGGACATGAGTAATGTAAGCAACACTTACTAAAAGAGAAATCAGAGGGATAAAAAGAAGCTTTATTGAAAAAGTAGCATGGAGCGCAATGCGATTGAAGGCCGAAACATCCCTGTGATAGGTGTCCAGCAAGAAACATCCGCTCTTTAATAGGCGATATGATCTCCCCTGACTGCTACGCAGGTTTCACATCATTTGTGCATGCTGGATATGTGGTTGTTAATGAGCTGTTGAGACACTGCTGCTCGTTCCTCTTGTAGCACCAAATCGCAGTTTCGGAATCGTTACTGGCGATAAGTTACGTGCTGCCACGGGTCTCCCTAGTAAGTTCCGTACATGCTTGACGGGATTTTAGATCCAGAGACCTTGCCGACCAATCCATGTGTTCAATATCTTCACTCTCCAACAGCTCTTCGACAGTAACTGTGCGATGAGGTGGAGCGTTGTCGTCCATGAAGAGGAACTGAGGACCCATAGCCCTTGTGAAAAGACGCATGTAAGGAAGAAGAACCTCGTTACAATAGCAGTCCCAGGTGACGAACCTCCTTGGGAGATATGAAGGTCGGTCCGGCTACCAAGCATTATGTCTGCTCGAACGAGAACTCCGCGACCTCCAAAACAGTCCCTTTTGATGATGTTGAAGGGGTTATTGCGTGTTCCCCGCTCTGTCCAGATGTGTATGTGTCTAGAATCGCAACTCAGACTAAATCTGCTCTCATCTGTAAAGAGTACTCGTCCCCATTCATTGTCTCTCCAATTCCGGTGTTCCCGGCACCACAGAGAACGCCTTCTCCGATGGGCAGGCGTTAGAGGTACACACCGTACAGGGCGTCGTGCAAACAGACCACCACCGTGCAGTCTTCTGGCCACGGTAAAACGCGATATCGGTCGTCCAGTCGCCTGTGTCGTGTGTCTAGCGATTTCTCCCGCTGTCTGTCGCCTGTTTCTTCTGGCCTGTAAGGCAATATACCGGTCATCTGCGGGTGTGGTTCCTCGTGGACGACCACTACTAAACCCCCGGATGCTGTTCCTGTAGTTTGAAATTGTCTCCAAAGTCGTGAAACGATGCTGTGAGCAATTCCGAACTCTGCAGCCACACGTTTCACACTGCGGCCTTCCTCCAACTTCCCAATGATTCGACCTCGGGTAAAAGCATCCAGATGTCGTCTAACAGATTGATTATTCGCCATTTCTCGCTGAGGCAGCAACTCGGTGTGATTTTAACTGCTATACGGCGTGCAATCTCTTTGCCAGAAATACTGATCTTACACCGACAACATGCTTTATACTACTCAAACACTCCCCCATTACGTCTACCTGCATATCTGCGCATGTGCTACCGTACATCACCTTACTTAATCTCCTGATTGGTCTTTCTGTGCGCTCTGCCTCTTCGTTCAGCTGATATGCTAATTTTTCGACTTCGTCCTTAATTTTTGCACACCAGTGTATATATATACCCACTTTGTTACTCGGCTCCGTGAGCTCAGTATTTTTATTCAGCTCAGTATGTTGGTAAATTGTGCAATGTCTGATTTAAAAATGATTTAATTATGTTGTTCTTACCTTTCGGTTAAGATTTTTATGCCTTTAGTAAACCTGCATGTTATAGTTGCCAAATTATCAACAATTTAAAAGTTGTTTAGGTTCGGCCCCTGCTAAAATTGCCCCATAGAAACCAGTAAATTTTTTTATGGGTATACATAAACTTCTATGCGTTTCTGTTGACTTTTACTGGTTTCTGTTGGTCTCTGTGGATTTCCCTTACTGATTTCAAACTGCCCCATAGAAACCAGTAAAACTTTCTACTGGTACCCATAGAATACTGCTGGTTTCTACTGGCTTATACTGGTTTCTATTGATGTCTGGGGTTTTTCTTATTGGTATCATCTGACACCCACACAACTAACATCGATGTCAGAACTTTCTACTGGTTTGGTATTGGTTTCTATTGACTTTCACTGGTTTTTTTTCTGGTATCAATATAATAGAAATAGATGACAAATAAATCTTCTGTTGGTTTATATGGGTTTATTTTAATTGTCTAACTGGCGTCAATAGACTTCTCCTAAGCAATGAAATTAATACTAGTGTCAGTAAACCAAAATTCATTGGTATTCTTGTTGTCAACTGATTATTTTAAATTATTTATTTATTCACTTTTATTTAATTTTTTTGGATACTATTGAAAATAAGACTATTTCTGTTTTGTAACCAACAGAAAGTTTTAAAATTAAAAAACATACAGTGAACTCTCCCGTCTCCACCTCTTCTTTAAGACGATCAGTATTTCTAAGAATGAGAATATGATCTCTTTAGGACCATCAGAGTAACCTGGAAACGCAGGTGGTCGTTTTAGAGAGGTTTTTACTATATATGATCATTTATTTGATTTCTTAAAAACTTTTATCGGAAGCAATAACAGTAATCATATACACCACACTCAGCGAGGTTTCTCTAAGGCGACCAGCCACACATAAAAGGACATATTTGCAAGTGGTCCCCTTAAAGAGGCTATGTTCAATACCATTATATGCTTATGTTCTCAGAAATACGTTTATCTTTTAGAGGCGGTCGTCTTAGGGGGTTGCCTCTACGAAAGAATCTGTCTAAGGCTATCAGTCACACTTCCAGAATTTTTTTTGCGGGTGGTCGTCTTACAGAGGAAATGTTTCAGCAACAAAATATACTTACATTTTCAGAAATACTGGTTTCGTTCAGAGGCGGTCATCTTAGGGAGGGGATTTTGCCACGAGCTGGTTCTCTAAATGCACACATATACACACTTATATACGCATATATCAATATTTCTAATATTACAAATAAACACCGGTATCTATCATCAACTCTTTAACGCGACCGTGTTCAAACTAATTTTCTCCGTGTTAACGCTGACGTAAGGAAAAAATTCCCCATTCTCCCCGCTCTCAAAAGAAACAATATGGCGCCGGGCTTGTTATGTTGTGGGATGTCTGAGTTATCATCTTGGTGGATAGTAGGCTGCAGTAATGCAATAAATAATCTACTATATTAAAATTTTTTCTATGTTTTACTGTTTAGATGTTTATAATGAAAAATAAACTATCAACATTGACTGTGAATATGAAATAATATAAAAGGAAATAACAGTAAAGCCATAGGCACGTGTAATCGTGTCTAATGGTTTCAACGAACTTTGACAGTTATGGATTTTCTGTGCGTGAAATTTATTTTCCATCTTTACTTTTATCCTAAACAGCAATGTGCTTAAAGGCTGAAAATTGATAATTTCAGACTTAATAATTTAGCTCAGTGTGTTTACATCAGATGCACATTGCATTCTACTAAAACTCTATTTTTGAAAATTTCGTTTTTGATTATAATTTAGAAATACTTCAGTATTTACTTAAAAAAGATCTTGTATGATTCAATTTTCAATTTTTCGACTAATGTGATGTGGTTGAGCAGAAGGAATATGTTTTATGTCTTAAAAAATGTACTCATTATATTTCGCAAGCAAAAAAATTAAGTTTTTTTAAATGAAGTAAACATTGCAATATTTAATGTGTGTATTACTTATTGAATGAGGTAGGCAAGACGTACAAGCCAAGGAATCTTTTTTGGCATTGCTAAAATTGTGTGAAGATTTAGATGATTATAGTAGCTTACATTGTATACACTGTTTTTTTTCTTTTTGGTCTATATTTCTGTACAAGTATGAGACTAGAACCACATTGTTGTATTAAATGTTTCGTGCTATTTTGTTAAAACGCATATAATCAAACATTTTTATGCATATTTTAATTTTCATCATTATTAATTTCATGAAGAAAATTTCAAATTTTTTTTCATAAATTGCTTTTGAAATAGAGTTGTGAATAATCATAGAGTTTATGTAATAGTAAATGCGCTAGTCTTTTGAATATAAAATATGAATTATTTATTGGAAAAAAGTTGCATTAAGTGAAACCTTATATAGTGGTTATTTTCTTAGATAACCACCTCTGGCAGTGACACATTTGTCAGGAACATATTTAAATAACAGAACTTAAAATCACTGATAGTTTTGTAAGTCTACATGAAACTGGCATTACCTGCAATTGTGGAGTTAATTGTTTTAGGAAAGTTTCACTTTATAACCAGTTGATTTATTTAAGCATAGTAATTTTTACGTGGATATGAACTTAACATAAGTAACTGAAAGGTTTTACAAGACAGTTAAAACCAAAGCTTTTCAAATCATGAGTCTTGTAAGGGCACTCTTTTAGCATTACTTTCAAATATAGTTAGAGTAATATTTTAGAATTATTTTCTTTCATTAGTTATATTGTGGAAATGGTTGTTACAATTTTCTGCATTAAATTTATCTGGTTGTATAGATATTAAAGTAAAAACTGTTTGTAGACAAAGTAACTATATGTGGTACATCTGCTTAGTTGCGATACGACAGTAATTTTAACTGTGTGTATAATGCTGTGTAAAAGATTTATATATATTGCTGAGTACTGCACTATATGAATTTCATTTGGGAGTCTAAATACAGGAAATGTCTGCACGAAGTGGTGTTTTTATAGTATATAATCTACGGTCAACAGCAATAGCTATCTTTTCGTACTTTAAATTTTACTTTTTTATTTTACTATTCAGAAATTTTACAGTTCAAAATAATATTTCTATACAGTTTTTAAAGTATTTTTTTCTGCAATAAAAATCTAAATAACTTACACCTGAAACACCGACTTAAATTTGTTCCAATAATGCATCTCTTTAACTAAATTTATGTTCCTTGGAGATGATATACGAAACACCCTTTGTATAATAAATTA
>KK121338.1:61490-75754 GCA_000611955.2 Stegodyphus mimosarum | reverse complement strand
TCCGAAAGTGAAATTTCTTATTTGTATGCTATAATCGAAAGCATCAAGAGTGAATTAAAGGCTTTAGATAATAGTATAATAGATATATTAGTAGATGATGATAAATGTGATGAATCCATCATTGTGAAAGAGTTGGATGAAAATAACAAATATTCTAATGAATTCATCACAATTAAAAGAAAAATTAGTTAATTACCAAATGCAAACAGAGTTCGGAATGATGCAGATTTTAATAATTTTCATATCAGTAATAGTAGGCAAACGGTTTAAGTTAAGTTACGTTTATTGAATATAAAACTTTTTGATTCTCAGTTAATCAATTATTTGCTATTTTTGGCGCAGTTTAAAAAGACACATGAAGATAAACAATTAGATTATTGTGACAAGCTCCAGTATTTGCTACAAGCTGTAGAACCTGGAACTCGGACATTTATTCCTTGGAAAATTTATTAGAAAGTTACTCAAGAATTTTAGAAAATTATTCGAAGGCTTTGCGAGCTTTTCAAAGGCGCTCTGAAGACAAAGATATTCATATCATGTCAGGGAAGTTTTGAAATTGATTATAGTAAATGTTCAAACTAGGGTAAAGATAGATTATCGTTGTTTGACTTCATTATCAAGGTAGAAGCGTATTTAAAGTCTTGAGAACCCATGTGACTAGATGAAGAATGCAATTCAGCCTGGCTGTATCCCGTGATAGAATCCTGCTTATTTGAGGATGCTTTAAGAGCATGCCAAAGATCCGATGTTAGAGGAAAGAAAGATTGGTAGTGAAGCGAGTTTCCAGAAGTCGAGTTTAAAGTTGCTAATGAACGTTCTGAAGAGGGAGATTGCAAGTGAAGAAAGATTAAAATTAGGCAGGTCAAGCTTTGAAAGTATTATCCCAAACAATAAAGAGAAAATGCTGAAAAAGGGGAGCAAGTACCCTACTGTAACTGGTTTATCAGCTGCCAAAAAATATTGTACTTGCATTATGGCAAGTCGCAAATTAGGTAAGGACTGCGTAATCGTCAGTTCAATCCCTCTGAGAGAAAAAACTAAAAAAAGTTAGCGAAAAGAACTGTTGACTGAAGTTTACGCTTCGGCCACCGTGCCAAAATGTGTAAGTTTTTGTACGTTGTTATACCTGCTCAAAACCTCATACAGAGCTGTATTCTGAAATAGGCAAAGCTGATGTTTGTCCTGAAATAGGCAAAGCGAAAGAAACTAGGGATAAAAGGAAACCCCTAGCGAATGTCTAGAACATACTCGCAAATCAGCAATGTTCAAAGGAAGTAGCGCTCTTGATACTAGAAATATTAATGTTCCGGGCCTTATTGGACAAGGGTCCCAAAACAGTTATATTTTGAAGAGAACCAACTTGGTCTTAAGCCCTTTGCTGCAGTAACGTTTATCCACACGGTATTTGGAGGTGCATAAATAGAAGTTAGACCTTATAGTAAATATAAAATTAAGCTCACCGAGTATTAGTCACAAAGAGTTCTTACAGCCAAATTCCTTGACCACGAAAATATATGTGGGAAAGTTCCTCGCATTACAATGCTTAAGAAAAATAGGGTGGGGATATTAGATACTGGGACTGGGATTCCAGAAATAGAAATTATAAATGGCAGCGGCGCTTATGGCTCACTCCTAAGGGGTCGAATCAAACAGCTAAACAATGGTCAAGCGAAACTTGGACGGACAATTTGCGATGAGTTTGAGAATTCGTCCCAAGGTTATATGAGTAGTAGTACAGCTAAGTTGGTGACTAATTTATCCCCAAGAGAACTTAATGTTCCAGATTTGTGGCGGCTAGAACAATAAGAATTAATTATCCTGTTCAAACGTTGTCTAGTAAGGCAGGTGAAAAGCTAGCCCATGACGTGTTCCTTAAAGAACTTTCTAGAAGTGAAGACGGTCGTAACTGTGTTGGTTTTCCATAGAATTGTATTCACCCGAACATTCCAAATAAAACGAAATGAAATAGAACCAAAACAGCGCTACCAGAAGACTGAATAAGTTAAATAAATTTGAAGATTATGACCTAGTCCTTAAAGAATGGCAGAAAGAGGATGTCATACAAGGAAGTCTCAAAGAATGAATTAGAAGAAGTAGGAGGTCAATACTTGTGTCACCATCCAGCTTTTAAGCCAGAAAGTGCCACTACAGACCAGTTTTTGACGCCTCGTGCAAAGTGGTTAAAGGGCGAAGAAAATAATTGGCCCAAGTCGGAACAGGTTCCTAATGAAGATTTAGTTATGTCGCAAATACAAAACTGTAATTTCATTATTTACCTGTATAAAATTAGATCAGTTTATGAATTTACTTCGAAATTTAGCAGATTTGTAAATAGTATTTGTTGGATGAAAACATTCATATCAAAATATAGAAATAGAAATTATTTTTTTTTCATCTGAACTTTCTGTCGAAAAAACGAAAGAGGTAGAAAAGTTTGGTTAAGAATTATGTTAGGAACTTTCGTTTAGAGATGGAAGATCCTCTGCGGGACCGATTCATTTTACTGAAAGAATGATCAGCTCTCCGGCGAAAACTGAACTACAGTTCTTTAACAGTTCACCGAGAGCTGTTGTTGGGAAGCTTGCCAAAAAGTTTGATTCCTCTTAACACAAGCATTCTTTCTTTTATTATTTATTGGGAAAGTCTCTGACCTATGTTTTATGTGTGTATGCGCGTTACGTATGTATATATGTGGGCTTTTGGTTTACTTCTGTTCCATCTAGTATTATAAAACAAAACATTAAATAAACCGACGCATCTCAGCGAAGGTGACCACCCCTGTTTACATATGGTTAGAGGTTTTTACCCACCTGGTAGTGCGAGGATCTATTAAAACAGTTAAAATTTTTAAAAACATTTGATCCTGTTGGCAAGATGATGATTTTGATCTTGATACAACAAAATGAAAGAAAAACACACATCATCACTAAGCTAACTGAAAAATCCGGCTCTTGCAAAGAACGCCGAGATAAAAACATACAACTTCATTAAGCAAAACGAATGTATAGAACGAAGATGCATGAATTTCAAGAAGAAATTCAACTGCTACTGGAGGGACTAGATAAACTTTGTTTGTCTATTGCTATGCAAATTTGGACATTTGATGGCTTAACTGGGGAGTTGTCACTACAACGCAAATAAGGCTTATTGAATAAGTCCGGATAAAATCCGGCTGTTTGAGCAAATACACTCATGGACAAAAAATTAGCACACCAAGAAATAATTGCGGGATAGTAACGAAACTTGCAATGAAGGTACATGTCTGTAAGATATGCAAATGATTAGAAATGCAGCGTGATTGCGCATTACGTATAGCCGGTAGAGGGCGTTGAACGACGTACTCTGTGAAGTATAAAACAGGTAACCAAAGTTTGTTTGAGTGTGCTGAATCATTTACAAATGAAGAGCTGAGGTAGACATGTCATTACGCCGTGTTCGAAGACAATATGAGCAGTTGTCGCAGTTTGAGAGGGGGAGAATCGTCGGGATGATGGAAGCTGGGGGGTAAGCTAGGCGAGTAGCTCGTCAATTAGGCCGCTCTGATTGTGTTGTGAGGAGGTGTTGGGACCAGTGGACCCGAGAGATGTCATGTACACGAAGACGAGGCTCAGGACGCTCTCGACAGACCAGTCGTCGAGAAGACCGCCACATCGTAAGAAATGCACGCATACAGCCAACTGCTTCATCGGCCGCCATCCAGGAACAAGTAGCACCTTCACTAGGGGCCTGTGTCTTCTCGAATCATACGAAGGGGCCTGGCTGAAGGACATTTGGTATCGCGGCGCCCATTACGTGTGCTGCCCTTGATGCCCACCCATCGACGCCTTCGTTTGGAGTGGTGTCGAACACGAGGAAACTGGACTGCAGCGGAATGGAACCAGGTCGTCTTTAGCGACGAATGTAGATTCAATCTCGGCAGTGATGACAATCGTGTTCGTGTGTGGAGAGCCCGTGGTGAGCGCCTCAATCCTGCCTTTGCTGTGCAAAGACACATCCCTCCCACAGCTGGTGTGATGGTATGGGGTGCCATTGCTTACAATACACTGTCACCCCTAGTATTGTTCCGTGGCACCATGACAGCCCAGCGATATGTTCATGAAATCCTGCAACCACATGTGTTGCCACTCATGCAACGGCTCCCAGGAGCCATTTTTCAACATGACAATGCTCGGCCTCATACGGCAAGGGTGTCACAAGACTGTCTCCGCACTGTTACTACCCTTCCTTGGCCTGTCCGATCCCCAGATTTGTCTCCAATCGAGCATATTTGGGATAATTTGGGACGACGAGTTGGGCATCCCACGAGTTTGAACGAACTAGAGGCAAGGTTACAGCAAATATGGAACGAAATGTCTCAAGACATAATAAAGAACTTGTATGACTCAATGCCCGATCGTATCGCATCGTGAATTCGCGCTAGAGGGGGTTCAACGGAGTATTAACTTCTCCGTTCTTTTGCCTTTTTCTCTGTAATAAATTATCCTTTTTCTTTGATTTTCTTATCATTTACTTATATCAAAGTAGTCATTACGTATGCAAAATTTCGTTTTGTTTTGACGACTTCTTCTTGGTGCGCTAATTTTTTTGTCCATAAGTGTATTACCATTTTCTAATTAGTCTCCAGGTTATGCGGGGTCATAAATATAAACCAAAAATTATAAGATTGATTAGAAGTTTCCAGATAATTTTCAGATGAACTTAAATAATGCGTTCCAATACAACAGAAATACTAAAACTGAAAAAAATATGCACCGACAAAAGTGGAATTAACTGTTCTTTAAGAGTTTTAAAAATTTATTCTTAATCAGTTTCATACTTAAAAAGCCATCCTTTAATGCTAAACTTCACGTTCGTGAACTTTAGAGGGATAAAAAGCGCATTTGCATTATTTAAAAATAAACAAGATCTCCTCATATAACTGACTTTCGTTATAGGTTTTTAAAATGAAGTTTCTCGGATGTATTTTACTGTTAAAGTTTCAGTTGTATTACAACTTCGGAGAGAATTCCACTTAGTAATATAAAAATGTAAGATTTATTAAAACAGATATTATATTTTTCAGATATCTTTAACATAAGCTGTGCTTTTGCGTCCATGTTCCAACATGAAGGGCTCTTCCTTATGTGGATTGGTTTCCAACCGTATGTGTTCATTTATAAAGCAGAGCACATCAAAGTAAGCATTCTTTTAATATTCATCAGTTTATAATTCTGAAGCGTTATCATACTTATTAAAAATCGAAATGTCTGAATGACTTTCAATCATCCCTGAAATATCTTATAATATTTAAGCGACATTTAATAAGCATATTAACTTTTGAAGAAAAGATCTGCAAATCAAGAGAATAATAATGAACACCAAAATGTTTAGCTATCAGAAATTGATGGTAAAATAAATTTTGTCTATCATTGTCATAAATTATTCGTTTTCCTATATTTCATTCGTTATAATACAGATGCGATATACATCAGCATTACAGACATACTAGACCACTAGCTAAATCGTTAAGACAGCCGAATACTATTAGCATTAAAGATTCGGAGTCAGGGGATCGATTTGGCTGCATGCTTGGTTTTCATAGTTTTCTTATGCGTAACGTGAATACAAGCAGGTTTCCCTTGGAAAAAATCCCTAGAAGAGATCACTTCCCCTCATGCAGATGGGGGCAGGAGCCCATATTGCGTTGCTTCCAGAATGCCATTATGGGTCGTGCATTCTTTCGTCTAGTGCTTTATTTGGAGAGATGTAAACATGCTGACATAATAGGATTAATAGGCATAGTAATGTTTTTATGATTCCACGATCCATTGGTTGGATTGAGGAAGTGGTTTTCGGGAAAAGGAATAAAACCTCTATTTTTAGATGCATTGTCTTAAGAGTTTCAGTTGGAGCATTATCAAGAATAAGGGAAAGTTTGAATCTCAGGTATTTTCTTTTCTAAGCAATGTTTGACACCTTTAATGAATGAATTTCATACTAGTCATTAAACAGGATTATATCAGCGTGGCCTTCTGAGTAATAATTGAAATTTTTGCTTTGGAAAAATTAAAAAGAGACATTTAAGATAACGCGCATACGAAGAATCATGTTCCTCAAGTTCTCACGTTCGCCAAGCGTTTACTGTAACGTTCTTAATCCGAACTATACCTAATATGTTTTATCCATAGAAAGTTAACTTTGCCAGCTGCGGTTTTGCCATCCGCGCGTGATATTAATGAGGTAACCTCCGTGTTCGGCCAGAGATGACGGTAGTTATAAAAATCGTTTTTACTTCCTTGTACGAAGTAAAAAGGGAGTGTTGTAATCGCGAAAAATTTCGGGTCTCATATTTCAACGAAAATATCCATTTTGACCTCTATCGAATGCAATTTAACGATGTTTTTGCGTAATATCAAAACTTAAGAACAGAATAAAGAACTCTTTTCCCTCAATAAAATTAGATAACTGATTTAAAATGGATTCTGAAACGATTAAAATGGATTTAAAATGGAATCTGTGCGCACGTACATATGTATGTATGTATTTCGCATAACTCAAAATGGACTAGCCTCAGAACTCTGAAATTTTCTATATAGGACTGCTATAACATGTAGATGTGCACCTCGCATTTAGGTTTCAATCGGCCGCACCAAAAGTATATATATATATATATATATATATCCACTCTGCTACTCGGCTCATTGAGCTCAGTTTCTTTATTCTTATATGTTTGTAAATTGTGCATTTTTTGCTTTAAAAAATGATTGAATTATGTTGTTCTTACTATTCGGTTACGATTTTATGCTTTTATTTAACCTGCATGTAATAATTGTGGAATTATCAAGACTTTAAAAGTTTTTTAATTGCGGCTAAGCCTAATTTTTGGTTATGATAACGGACATATTTGTTTACATTTGACACCTAGGAGAATAGTGGGCCAATCTAGAGAAACTAAGTTTCGCAACAGTAAAGCGGCGTCTTCTTTTAATATTGCGAATTAAAATATAATTAATTCATTCTGGAATTATTATTAAAGTTATTAGCTTGTTTTTGCGTACAAACTGTAAATTGAACTGTAAGAATTGCTTTTTAATTGTTTTAACTGTACTTGATATTTTATGGTTTTCTATATCTTTCAGTTTTTATTGAAAATATTTCGAATTTATATACATTTTTGCATTACCGCGAAGTAAGATCTGAATTAATTAGGAGCGCATTCGCATTAGGTAAGCGGCGCTGAATCGTCTGTGAAACGCTGTTTCTTTTTTATTTGTTTAATTTCTTTGTACATCGTTTTAGATTTATTATAGTATTTAAACAGAACTTGTGGTAATTCTTCAGATGCTATAATGTTTGCGCACTCTGAGTTATAAAATGAATGAGATTATGTGAACCTAGCACCGAAGTGTGGCTGTGGTAAATAAATATAGTGAATTTTAAAGAGTGCATTTTTTCTTTTGTGGTCTACGCGATATTGACGAAATAGATTTAATTCAAAATTTGTTAACTGTTAGTTCAGTATGTTTAAGTGAAATGCAGGAAAATTGCGCATAATTTAATATTCCGTGCAAGGAAGTCATGTGGTGTACAGATCAGATTTTTTTAAGGCTGAAATTACACGAGTTACTGCTGATTAAAATATTTGCGAACCATACTGACACAGTCAGCTATGCATGTTTCTCTGCCTTAATGCCTCAAAATCTTCAGTTTAGAAACTCTGATGTCAAGTTACTTACAGAAATTCTAGAATTAAAAATTTAGAATTTAAGATCATTATGAATTTCATATCATCGTTAAATTTTAATGAACATTTTGATAAATGCTTTTATGAGTAATTTTGCCTATCACTGATCAAATTCCTTTGTTCTTAAAAGATTTTTGTTAGATCAAATAACTACGGAATACTTGTAGTAGAAAGTTTTATGTAGATGGCCTATATGGTACTTGTTCAGAAAGAACACAGTCCAAAAGCTAATGTTATGCTACTTGTTTCCTTAACTGGTGCTAATGGTTTACGTTCAACTGCTTAGTACAAATTTAATCACGCAGTCTTCTCGAAAACATACAAATACTGTAAATTCATGTACAGGAGATTAATCAAATTAAATCATGTAATACGTTCCGTAGAAGATTATTGGTTATTATAAGAACTTAAACACATAAATTTGTTTCTTCCAAAAATCATTTTATTCTTATAATTTTAAAATTATGTAATGCATTGCATCTTAAATAATTAAAATTTCTCTATGTTTTCTATAGGCAGTCTTAAACAGCAGAGAAGCTGATGATAAATCTCATGATTATGAATTTATTCGACATCTTGCCGGAAATGGTTTAGCTACAAGGTACGTTCAACTTAAGTTTGTTGGGTTTTACTTATTTAATTCAGTCTTCAATCTTTGACCCCACAAACACTAATAAAAGAATAATCGCTTAAATGTGTGAACAGATATGTAAAACTTAAGAAGGGTTAGCTACCCTTTATTTCTCACAATAAATATAATACAATCAACTCCTAACTCGGAGTGTACAGCAAAGCCTCCACTTGGACTTCAACTTAAATTAATAGAAAATTAAACTTAACTAAGCTTAACTACAGCTAACTAAAAGATATAGCCGAAGCTATCAAGATTCTATGTAGTTGGCCCCTAAATCTTAATTAAGTCGGCGAAGCCAAACAAGGGCCTAAAGTACGGCCGAGCGCAGCAATAACTTAGAGAGACGTAGCCAAAAGGCAAACGCGCGCTAGTCAGAAACTCTAGCTCTCTCTCACGAAGTCGGTGAAACATAGACTTAAATTCTAACCTTTACTCATTTGCATTAACCGCATTTCTGAAATTACATTCTGGTAGCTGAAACTAGAAAGACAGGAAAGATGAATAAACTTAAAATAACTGTTAATAAAATTAGGATAAACCTTACATCTTTCCCCACCAGAATTTAACTACTTGAAGAATAAGGTCTCAAAACGACCTTGTTTAAGAGTGTAAATTCTACAAAACTCTTTTTTTATCAAAGTATAAACTTGTAGCAATAGTGCTTTCTTGAATTTATCATTAAAACGTTTCCTGTTTAGGGGCAACTTTACAACAATTTCTAAAGCTATACTAAATTTGAGGAAAATATAACATATTTACAATTTAAATTTTATTAGAGATATCTGCTTCATCTTTAAATTCAGTCGGACGTCAGTCTTGTCCTTCCAATTTCTCTGGAAGGAAAAAGCATTAGTGATGTTTTTCATAACAATATCCATTTTCTTAACCAATACTCTTTATTGAAATTATTCTGTTCCTCGTAAAATTTAAATCTCCTTCCCTCTCACGCTCTCCTGAAATTGTTCTCAGCGAATTGAGCGCGTTAATGTTCTACACTCAAGAGCCAAAACATTATGACCACCTGTCAATAACGAGTTGGGCCACCTTTGGCGCGCAACACAGCTTCAACCCGCCTTGGCATGGATGCCACAAGTCCTTGATAGATGGCCGGAGACAGATTGTACCAGATATTGTAGCAACGGTCACGCAAATCCGAGATATTGCGAATTGGGGGTCTTTGACCTCTGAGCTGCCGTCCCATGACATCCCAAATATGTTCTATCGGATTGAGATCCGGTGAGTTAGGCGGCCAAGACATTAACTGGAAATCAGCATCATGTTCCTGGAACCACTCCAACACAATTGTAGCCTTGTTACACGGGGCGTTGTCCTGTTGGAACATTCCATTTCCAGCAACTGGTCCGCAATGATGTTCAGATACCCTGTAGCATTCATGGTCTGCTCTACCACAACCACGGGTCCCAGAGACGCCCAAGAGAACGTCCTCCAGAGCATAATACCTCCACCACCGGTCTGTGAATGACCTACTGTGCATTGAGGGAGCAAATGTTCGCCTGGAAGACGGCGTATCCTGACACGGCCATCGGTGTGATGAATGACAAACCATGATTCATCTGACCAGGCAACTCTCTCCCACTGATCCATGGACCAGTCGCGATGTTCCCGGGCCCAGCGCAGGCGCAGTTGGCGATGACGCTGGTCAGTAAATCATATCCAACAGTGTCCGCTGAACAGTGTGCTCCGATACGTTTCTACTTGACTCTGCATTGTATTCGGCTGTCAGCTGAGCCACTGTCTGGCTCCGGTTTTGCTTCACCATGCGAGACAGTCTCCGACGACCTTTCTCTTTGATAGCGTGTGGACGTCCAACACCATGTCGTCTACTGTTGGTTTCACCGTCATTCATCCACTTTTCATACGTACTAACAACTGTAGATCGCGAACAACCCACGAGTCGTGCAGTTTCGGAAATACTTGTTCCGAGCCTTCGAGCCATTACTATCTGCCCTCTATCAAAGTCGCTTAGATCAGCAGCCTTTCGCATCGCACACAGAAGTAAGTGAAAGAATGATGCTTCAGACTCTCCAGCAGCAGTTAAATATCACTTCCACCTGATCACGTGCCTTCCACGTCATCCATTCGCGTTCATCGCAAAATGTAGAGCTGGTCATAATGTTTTGGCTCTTGAGTGTATTTCATCGAAACTATTCTACCACCTACACAACAATTACTATTTGTTAAAGCTTCACATTCGAGACCTTAGAAGACTCCTTAAACACCAAAACTACTTCTAATGTACTAAAATAGAACGTAATTAAAATTCTTAAGTAAAGCCTGGAGAGCCTAACTTTAAACACATTCAATCTATACTTTCTTTCAATTCCCATGTTATACAATGTATTTTACAGTCCTGCTTTGACCAAAACTTTCATTTGCACTAGTTTAACTTTACAGTAGTTTGAAAGCTGACATTAGCATTTCTACATTCAATACAACATTTTAACATGCAATATTTGAAAATTCATTTTACATCATTTGTTATAGTTGCTATACAAAATTTACAAACATTTGCTACAATCCTTCTTTAAGTTAACACATTTTAAATTGAAGTCTTTCGACTAAAAATATTCCCAAATTAGTTTCTCGCAACTTGAGAATTCTCAAAAAGGTATTTACAAAATACATTCTTGCCGACTTGCGAATTTCAAAAATCTTTTCTGTTTAAAAGATAATTACAACTATATTCTCGCAAACTTGTGAATTAAAATTTTTTCTTTAAACCGCATATAGCAACTTTAAACAGCATGACATAAATAGAACTTTCAGAGCAAAATAGGAAGCAAGGAAAATCTTCCTTTATCTTTGTTTCTTCTAAACTCTTCCAACCTAATCAAGCAGAACTCCTCAAAGGTAGGATACTTCAAAACTTGCAATCTTCCTTTTCGGCTTGGCTGGCTTGTCTTCTCCGTTGGCACACTTTTCCGTTTTTTCCCTTTTTCGATGAATCGCGCAGACTTCCTTATGGGTTGAGGATTCTTGAATTCTGGTCCTCTCTTTAGCTCCTGGGGCCAGCTTCGTTTCTGAGGATCTTTAAACCTCCTTTTGGGTTTCCTGGCATGCTGGAACGGCACCGCTACCGCGTCCGGTGACCTTCTTCCTTTTGTGATTCTTCGGTCAGAATTTCCTGTGGCTTCTTTTGAAATAGTTGGCTTGTTTTCTAAAGTTGGATGTTTTCCTGAGCTAATATCCATGGACATTTTCCGCTTTCTCATCGGAACTTGCTTCTGCTTTTTTTGGGAAACTTTTCTTTTTCCGCTCTCTTCATTCTTGTTCAGCCTGAACCTTGTGGCTGCTGCTGCTGTGTTCGCTTCGCGGGGCATTCTTCCATGCTCTCAGCTCGTTTTCTTTTGGTTGCTGGGGGATTCCTGCCCGGCGACGGTGACATCGAGATTCTCGCCGCACTCTCAGTATCCTTAGCTTTAGAATTTGAAAAGCATCACGACTATCGTATGGCTTGACCGATATCTTTCCAATTCAGACAGATAGCCGTTTGCTCAGTGTTAAATAGACTTGCCCTTGTAAACTTATTTTCCCAGCACAGCTTCTTCTCTTTGAAACATTTCATGTTACATGATGAAAAATATACAATAATTTCACCTATAAATAAATTAAAATGGATTACATAAGAGCAAAATTCCTAACTATATATATATATGTAAGAAAAATAAAGAATATGTCTAAGATTAAATTAATAACGTAAATTTCTCTTCTCAATTCTAAAAATAATAACCTCTCTACGCACTGCGTCATTTCTAGATTGATCCATGCCATATGGCACTTACATAATTCTGATCATGTAAATGGAACTAAAAGTCAAGTGACCAATAATAATATTACAGAAGTATTAACTATCCAATCAAAATGCATTGTAAACCAAAACTACCTCAGTCTGAATTGGGATTTCACCCTGAACGCAGCACTTGCTCTTTACACTTCGGTCTAGTTGGACAGCTGTCTGCTACTTTCTTCTTTCTTACTGAAAATTAATCTAAAATGTGAGCTATTTTGGAATAGGCACATTTCATGTGCCAAGTTGATTGTGGCCACAACAAGCGGAAATAAAAAATGAAGATTTAATCTGCCTTCGCCTCCAATTTCCTATTCGTTATAGATCAACACTTCTACGACGTTAAATTTCCTGCTGGTCATTACTTCAGACTTTTTTTTTTATTATTGCAATGAGTCGACAGGATCGATCTCCGCTGCTAACCTCAATGGATGTGTACAGGCTCTTTTCAAGTGATGGGCGAAAGTTTACTCCAATGAACAGTCAACCGTTTCCAGTGACGGAACTGCGAAATAAAAATTAGGAATTTGATTTAATGCCTTGTGTTGAAAGTTTCAACGATCGCTGATGTTCGGGTGCTGTGATCTGCGTTTCTTCTGTTTCAAGGCCATAGCGTGACGACATCTCTATACTTCTAACGCTGTGCTTTTCAAGTGTCTCACTTTTCAAATATGGTGTTTTTTCAAATGCGGAAAAAGTTCAGTGAAAATGGGAAGGATTTTTCTTGCAAGGTTTATTCATCGTCTCATTTCTAAGTCTGTGGTCTGGATTTTTTCTAAAGATTTTATTTAGTGCAACTAAAAATATCATATTGAAATTACTAATCATTATTATTATATTGAAAATCTGAATACATATTGCTGCTTCTTAAAAGTATAGTATTGTTTTATGAAAATGATATTAAAAATTCGAACTCTAATACTTTAGTGAGGTTAGTGAAGAAGATTTAATTATTTTTCTGGAAGGTTGTTAACATTAATATATTTTGAAATTTGTGTTGAAAATTTTGAATAAGAATTTTATAATTATTCTAAAAATGAAGTGGATACAAAAATAAGTGAAATTAGTACAGATAAGTAATATGAAATTATGGTTAATGCATGTTAAAAATTTATGGGTTGCTGTAAAGTATAAAGTATGTTGAGGGAGTACTGGTTCCGAAACAGAGGCCTATTATTACCTCTGTACAGTTGTTCCTTTTACCCTCTTCATATAAGATAATGTTGAAGGCTCTCATTTCATGATTGAGTGTAATTTTTTTTATATTATTATTATACTTTTTTTTATTATGGAATGTAGTAGTGCAGTTCTCAAAGGCCAGTTACCTTATGTAAGGAACGGAGGCTTTTTCAAGTAACTGCCTAGGCACCCTGAGCCACCAGTGCAAAACACACTGGTTAGCTCAAGAGGCTAGCCCTAATGATGGATATGTTTGTTTAGAAGTATTGCGAGGCCTTTCAGTTTGTTAAATTCAGAAATTGCAAATGAAAGACAATATTGGTAAAACCATAATTTTAGCAATACTATTATCAAATTTATGATGTTAAAATATAAGTTTTAAGAATGAAAATTAGATGTGTTCTGAAAATTTTGAAATTTATTTTGATTATTCAAAATCAGTAATATGTGTGCAAAGGGTTTTCAACTGTGATATATTGTGTTCAAAGCTTTACAAAGACATCTCTGAAGAAATTTAATTATATGGACTGCAAATTACAAAAACGTTTGGACTGAACTTTTAAAGGACTCTAAAATATTATTTAAACAATTATATAAGTTAATATTTTGCAATTATATAAGTAATTAGTTTGGTTAAATTTTCAGGATTTGTATTTTTTCGTCAAAATTTCAAAATTGGTATTTTTTCAAATCATTTCTCTTCATTTGCTTTAACGCTTTTCCTTTATAAAGGCTTCTTTGCCGCTACGCCTTTCTTTCTTTGACGGGGGGGGGAATATGTAAGAAAAATAAAGAATATGTCTAAGATTAAATTAACAACGTAAATTTCTCTTCTCAATTCTAAAAATAATAACCTCTCTACGCACTGCGTCATTTCTAGATTGATCCATGCCATATGGCACTTACATAATTCTGATCAT
>KK121338.1:49108-60863 GCA_000611955.2 Stegodyphus mimosarum | reverse complement strand
TATTATTATTATTATTATTATTATTATTATTATTATTATTATTATTATTATATATATATATATATATATATATAAATTATAAAATTTATATATATATATTTTTATTTAATTTATATATAAAATTTATATATTTATATATATATAAATTATAAAAGAAAACTCTCCATATTACATCTCCAAGCAACGGAAATTCAATTTAAAAACATAATTGAAAGGGTATTTTTCAGAATTTAAAAAAATTGATAGAATTTTAGTCCTCCTTGCTTTAAACACAGTTAAGGAAAAACTAAATCGCAAAAATCCCAAAATCAAAAGTAAACTTTTTAAGTTTTGAAAAACCAGTTATTGTTATTGACAGCAGATTAATCGACTTATCAAGGGGATAAACCAATCTACCATCAATTACCAGTAACTAAAATAAGAGAGAGTGTTTCATATTGCTTCCAAGTAAGATGAAACATCAAATTATTTGGTGGATTCAAATCACTAATTGATACTCAATCAAAATAAAGATATTAGTCACTAAACCAAAAGCATCCTGTTAAAAATCCTGTTTCATTACTTAAAAAGTTTACTTTTTATTTTGGCATTTTTGCGATTTAGTTTTTCCTTAACTGTGTTTAAAGTAAGGAGGACTAAAATTCTATCAATTTTTTAAATTCTGAAAAATACCTTTTCAATTAAGTTTTTAAATTAAATTTCCGTTGCTTGGAGATGTAATATGGAGAGTTTTATTTTTATAATTTATAGTGAATTATTATTATATATTATTACGAATTTTGAATGAAGGCTGAATGTGGTTACAGTTACATACATAAATAATTACTTTTATGCTTCAATAATAATATCAATTACAGTTACACATAGACCGGACCAAAACTCATATATATATATAGAATAATAAAAACAAATTTAGAAGTAATGACCAGCAGGAAGTTTGATGTCGTAGAATGCTATAAGGCCTATCCACACTGAATAAGAAATCTGGCAGTCGAGGCAAATTACATATTCATTTTATTTTCAGTAAACATATTGCGCCCACAAACAACTTGGCACATTATTTGTACCCATCAATCCAACTAGGCCAAAGAGTAGCCAGCAAGTGCATTACATTCAGAGTGAAATCTTAATTCAGACTGAGTTATTTTTGGTTTACAATGCATTCTGATTGGATAGTTAATACTACTGTAAACTTACTACTGGCTGTTCGAGTTTTAGTCCCATTTACATCATCAAAATCATGTAAGAGTCATATGACATGGATTAATCTGGAAATGACGCAGTGTAGAAAGAGGTTATTATTTTTAGAATTAAGAAGAGAAATTTATGTTGCTAATTTAATCTTTTACGTATTCTTTATTTTTTCTTCAAAATTAATATTATTGAATTATTGAAGTCGGGCATAATGCTGCGAATTTAATTAAACAGTTAAGAAATAGTAATTAAATCAAGATTAGTGTTTCACAGTTTAACAGGGAGAACTGACACACTCACAAAAAGTAAGAAAACTAAAAATAACGTAGTAAAATTTAATATAAAATAGAATATATATATGATAGTTGAAAATTCTTTGAGAAAAATAGGTGGTACGCAACCAAACTAAGTATTTTGAACTATTACATTAAAAAATAATTAAAAAGCCCGAAATCCGGTAAGTGTTTCCTCTGATGCTCGTACATTTGTATGATATGACCCTTTTCAAGGTCAATAGCCACTCATGGACTTAAGCAAAATATTCCGTTTTTATTTTCACAAATATTCTTTTACCCATAGACATAACAAAATTCGTCACTAATGATGTTTTCAAAGGATTAATAGAAATGGATGTTGTATATTTCAGTGATTCTCAACGTTTTTCTGTCGCGGCAAACTTTTAATGATTTCAAAATTTGGCGGCACACAAAGAAAAAGATAAGTTTAAAATTTGTTCACTTACATGTAACACACTGCGTAAAATAGTTTATGATAATGACTTTGAATGAAAAATTAAATAATATGTACTACAAAAATAGCAGTACATTTATTAAGAGATTAATTACGAGTTAATAAAAAGAATACTTTTAATAAGAAATTTAAGCTTGATGATTTCACTTAATATATTTGGTCGTAAAAATGACAAAGCTACTCTCATATCGTCGTCTATACTTAACAGTCTCGATCTGATCAATACTGAAAATCCGAATTTACGCAAATAAGATGTAGAAAATTGTATTAATACTTTTAAAGCCTTTTTCACTTTTTAAAGCTTTAATCCAAAATGAATTAATTGATTCTTCCGAATATTTTAAAATTAAATCTCGGCTATTAGAAAGCGAAATTTGTTCTTTCTCTTCATTCAAAGTTAATTCAAATACAGAAGTATTCGTTATCACAAATAGATCACGAACCCCATCAATGTTTTTATATCTAAAGTTGGAAAATAATGAATAATTCTCTCCTCTAATGCTGTCAAATGACCAATAACAATTTTATGAACAGTTTTATCAAAATCTTTTGGGACTGACTCAAACTTTTCCAAATTGCTTTCCTGAGCTTTATTCTTCCATAAAGTTATTTGTTTTTCGAATTCCAGCAGGTAGTCTCTTGAGTTTAATATATTTTCTTTCGGCCCTTATGTTACTAAAAATAACAAAAATATCTGATAAGCAAGCTAATCTCCCATCTGCACCAATCAGAACTTCTCGATTTAAATTATATACTGAACATGTGCGAAAATGCTCCGAATTGCGTTCTCCTCCAGAGCACCAAAATCGGCTTCGATACCACAATTAGCGAGCTTATTATTGTGTTAAAAACCGAATTTCGCCAATTCTCATGTATACCGTATACTAGAATTAAATAAAACCCATTACAATTACTATGCACATTTCTAAAATTTGGTGGCACACTTTAAGAACTACAAAAGCATACAAATTTGGCGGCATACAAAAGTGCCGTGGCACAGTGGTTGAGAATCACTGTTGTATTTAATAGGAAAAAATAAGCTCCTAAAAAAAGAAAATAATATCTCATTAATTCTGTTAGAATTGATCGATTTACTAGCATGTCTACATTTTATGGCGGCACCATTTCCGGGCTGTTTTCAATTAGAATAATTTTTTACGTCGCTTTGCTATATCTAACAGCAGGTATTTGCCCTTCTGGTTGCTTTGTATTCCGTACTTTTCTAAGTGATTTGAGAATATCTTCATTTGTTTTTGAAGAACTCGTAATATATTGTCATTTAAATATTTGTGAAAAAATAATAAAATAAATCTAGATTTTTCAAAATGGAAAATTGGCTAGGCTAACTATGGCTCTAGTGATGATGAGGAACCGGAAAGTTCAGATAATCTACACGGAGAGGAAAATGCTAATTTCCGGAAGCCAATATGCAATTCGTTGCAGAGGTAGATGGAAGCATGCAAATATGCTAGGTAATAGCCAATCGCGCTTTCATGTCAAGAAATCTGCAAAACAGGCAGTCTTATAAGAAGCCAGCTTTATGAAGGGTTACAGAAGTTGACTGTAAGTGCTGATAGAAGGTGTTTAAAACTTTCGTAGAATTTGTTTTCAAGACATACGTGGTTCTATGACTTCCAGAAGACGAATGAAAGATTCTGACCGCTGGCGCGCTGTGGAGCGCATTGAAGCAGGACAGTCGATCACAGATGTTGCTCTTTTCTTCGGCGTTCATCATTATGTAACTTCACGTTTATGGAAACAATTCCAAACCACACATACACTTGTCCAAAGGCCCGTGGCTGGTCGCCCAAGGGTTTCAACCCCTGAGGAACATCGATATATTGCTATTGTAGCCAAGCGGAATCGCAGAGCGACCTCCCGACGTGTGACATCTATGGTTACAGCGTCCAATGATAAGGCGATATCTGCAGCTACTACACGCCGAAGATTACATATGAGTGGAATGTACGCCCGGGTACCTCGAGATTGTGTTTCTCTATCCGTCTAATCAAGAGGAGCACGATTACAGTGGTGCTGGGAACATGTCAATTGGAATGTGTCTGACTGGGGCAATGTCATGTTTACTGATGAGTCAAGATTTGCTCTGGAGGCAGATGACAAGCCTATAAGGATATGGCGTGAACAACGAACACACAATCAGTCCCAAAACATCACCAAACATCACGCATTCCGAGGTGGAAGCATTATGGTGTTGGCAGGGATTTCATTAGGATATCGCTCCGACCTGCACATCCTTAAATGGGTGACGGCTGTCCGGTATCGAGATGAAGTCCTAGAACCCATTGTGAGACTGTACACTGCAGAAGTTAGCCCTACTTTTGTTTAATGGGCGATAACGCACGTCCCATATAGCTGACATCGTCGATGATTACCTGGAGAGTAAAGGGATTGCGCGTATTGCGTGGGCAGCATATTCGTCTGACTTTAATCCCAATGGAAATCTTTGGGATGCTCTCGGCCGTGCTGTATCTTCACGTTTCCCACCTCCAGCCACTCTTATTGAGCTAAAAACTGTTCTTCAAGAAGAATGGCGATTGCTTAATTCTGCGGAGCAGTTTCTTGACATAAAAGCGCGATTGACCACCTAATTGAAAGCGTGGTTACGAGGTGTAAACTTTGTATACAGATGAAGGGGGACCACATACCCTATTAATGTCCTTTTTTTCATTTTATGCTGTTTATTTTCACTTTATACATAATTCTGTTAAAGTCTACAGTATGTCATTATCTGAAAACTTACAAAAAATTAATATTGTTTTCATTTTTGTATATAATTATTGATTTTGTTTAATGCATAAATATATATGCTACTTTCTTGCCGAATTTTGTGTCAAACATAGCAGTATTTGTTGATTTTTTTGCATTTTACATCTTCGTGCTTAACTTTTGGAAGTGAGTGTAATTCAGGTTCCGAACTTGTGTGAAATGGATACTAGTAATCTTCCTCCACCACCGCCGCGACTTGCTTTCTCAGTGAATGTACTTCTTTCACATTTATCGCCTGTAAAGTGTTCTTTCCAGTTCCCAAGTTCCGTAAAAAAAAAAAAAAAGCCAACGTTAAGGAAAAATGGCTTAATTTCGCCGTAATTAAAAATTACCTTAAGTTAATAAATGCAATACTTGTAACAGTTATCACTGCTGATTTTAATTCATGTAATCGATTAGAATATAAAATTGCTTATAAATTTATATTTAACAAAAATAACCATAAAAATTATGGTTATTTTTGTTCACAGTGTGGCAGAAAAGTGAAACAGTTAAGTGGTTTTAAATATGAAAAATATTTATGCTATGTTTCTCCTGCCCGATGTAACAAACCTATGCAAACCCACAGACCAAAGAATTATTTAGAATAAGTTTCTTGCTCGGAATATGTAAAGAACATTGCTTTATGTCGGTGTTAGAGATAAAAAAATTGCAGACAGATTTCATATGCTGCAGTTTCTGTAGATGGCATTATAAAGCCTGGAACATTAAGTGCGAGAAATGCGTATTCAATTATCTGGAAAAATTTCTTATTTGGCATAAGCGTGGTGCCGTTGCTTTCAGTTAAAAAGGTTGCTATTCTATAGATTTTTCGTATTTACGACAAATCACAATATCTGTGCTCGCGAATTAACTTGTAATTATCAATTATTTATTAATAGTTTTGTATGGTTTTTAGTTTTACTTTCTTATGACGTTTTCTTTTTTCCAGTAATATCATTTTTATGCCTTTCTCTTAATTAGAACAGTTATATTCGCGTCCGTTGGTTTAAATCACCACCATGTGCAACTCGATCGAAATTCGAATGCGAAAATTGCAAACGAAATCTATAAATTAATATTAATATTCCGGGTAAGAGAAGAGATTTTATAATTATTTATTATAATGTATTATATAAATATAATTTTAATTATAATTTAATTAATAAATTTTATAATTTATAATTTTAACTAATTAATTGTTTTATAATTTTAATCAAATTAAATTCATCTAATGCCATAATGCTCAATTATTTTCTAGTTCTAGCAAAGAAAATGCGCAGCGAAGAAAATTACTTCAACCAGCCTTTCACTCAAGAACTATGGAACATTTTATTCCTCCATTTTAATGAATATTCATTAGTTCTTGTTAACAAGTTTAAAACTACGATAAATGAACCCTGGATTGATATTACGCCTATGGTGACTGCTTGTGCATTGGACATTGTAGGCTGTGAGTATTCCTATACTGATAACCCTTTTTGTTGGAAAACTGTAGATTCTAAATAAACAACCTTAGATAATGTCACTTTAAAAAGCTATATATACAAGGCTAATACATGCTCTTCGGAATTTTGAAGAAGACTGCTACATTAATAACAGCATAATATTAAAATCTTTCTGTTACAACAACCTACATCCTTCTAGTAAAACAGAAAATTGTAAACAGAAGTTAGGGATTTCTTCACTATTTCTTGTTGCTTTTATTTGAAAATGAAGCATTCCTCCGACGCCGTAAGCCAAAATATTGTGAATAGAAAACATATTATTAATGTTCAGGATGATAAAAAATGTTTATTTAAATCACAACTGAAGGGTTACAAAGACGGAAACAGTATATAACTTAAATTTGACAATTACGTATTGATACTAATTTATAACAAATCAATCAATCTGCCCTTTTATTGATGCATTGTAAGGACTTATATTTATTTTAAATAACCAGTTAAATTTAATTTTAAGTTACTTTCCTATAAGCTTTCATTCCCCTAATTGCCAGTCCCAGAATATTTAAATTTGGTAGTGCGCGTAAGAAATGCAAGTTCTAGCAGTGGGAGAATAAGTTTAAATATCAACGTTTCGGTAGAGAGAGAGAGTCTGGGAAATTTCCGTAGGTGCTTATACGAAGCTTCCACTTAGCAGTTACTGTTGGTTAGACAAGGCTTAATCACTAATACCTTGCTGCCACTAGACTCATATACGCGCTGTAGGATACAGGATTGTATGAGCCCTGTAGTGTAAATTTAGTACTTGTGAGTATCTCCAATTTTAAGTTTGATTCTACTGTTCCAGTTAGCGCCCAAGTTGAGGCGTAGTATGTTAGCGTCAATTTGACGCATTGTAAATAATTTACAGTTTACTAAGCGGCAATTGTAACCCTTAGTCCTGATATAACTTACAGGACCTGACATACGCTGTTACTAGCTTCCGTAGTTGCGGAAAATACGTCGACGCACCGTTTTCCTTACCCCTAAATGACCCGCTGTGGGGGTATCACGAAGTTCCTGCAAAATGCTCAACCGTAGTGTGACGGGGATGGCTGGTTTCAGTTCGTGGTTTTCATTTGCTGATTTAGTATAGAACAACAGATTATCTATAATCTCGTTATTTCGGGCTCTATTTCTAATTGCAGCAAGATCTATATGTTCAAAATTATCTGGATCCTTTAAATAAGCATAGATATCACCGAATTCTGAATCCTTCGTCAATTCAGCTATGATTGTTTCCCGGGAATCTAAAACTTAAGAAGTTAGCATAGCACATTTTATTTGATTCCCATTTTCATCCAGTTTAATTCTTGACAAGGCGTCGGCCACTGTATTTTCCTTGCCGGGAGTGTGCTTAATTATTAAGTTGTATTCTTGTAACTTTAAGGCTCATCTAATTAATCTAGGAGTTAAATTCTTTCCAGAATATAATCTGCCTACGGCCGCATGATCAGAGTAGATTGTAACTGGGGCTTGTAGACCCTAAACTTCTGAACTGCTATTAACACTGCTAACAGTTCCCTCTCTGTCGCTATGTAGTTCCTTTGAGTCTGCGTTAAGGTTTTGCTAAAAAATGCCTGGGGGTGCCCTTTTTGAGTTAAAACTGCACCCACGGCGTAGTCTGAAGCATCCGCCGCAATCTCCAAGTTCTCGTCCCCTTCCGGAAATTTTAACACTGGGGCGTTAATTAGAGCTCTTTTCAATTATTCGAAAGAGGTGTTTGATTCCGCTGTCCATGCAAACTTGAATTTCTTTCGTTTTAACACTAACAAAGGTTCAACAATATCGGCAAAATTTTCGATAAGCGAACGATAATATGAGCACATGTCAATAAAAGACGAAAGTTTTTTCGTAGTATTTGGCGGAGGATAATTTTTAATTGCTTTTATTTTAGAATCCTCAGTTTCGATACCCTTAGCTGAGATTTTGTATCCTAAATATCGCAATTCCTTAGGCATTAATACTTAAACCTGCTTCTTTTAACAATGAAAACACTTCGTGGAGATCTTCCACGTGTTGTTCAATAGTGTCACTAATTATGATAATGCCATCGAGATAAATCAAAGTCGATTTTCCTACGTAAAATTATGTCCATAACGCGTTGAAAAGGACATGCCTAAAAATGCATAAGTGACCGATTTTGTAATAAGCGCTATCTTATTCACATCTTCTGGTTTCATGACTATTTAAAAGTAGCCTGAAGTAAGATCAAGAGAGGTTATATATTTTGTAGACCTAATTTTCCGTATTATTTCTTCTATTACCGGCAAAGTGTAAACAGGGAATTTAGTCATGTTATTAAGTTTTCGGTAGTCAATCGCAAAACGATAAGATTTTGAATCCGAAGGGGGCAAGTTATTTCTCTTTCTGCATAGCACAACTGGGCTAGCATATTCACTATTGATGGGAATAATTGTTTTATCCCTTAACATTTGTTTTATGTGGTGTTCTATTATTGCTTCTTTTTCCTTATCATATTGATAAAATTTTGCTTTACAAGATTCGCTTGATTTTAGTTCTTTCTATCTCATGGGTAACAATTTGCGTATTCCCTGGCTTCTCAGAAAGTAACGTATTAAATTTACTTACGAGTTTCTCCAGCTTGGCTCTTTCATCTTCTTTTAGATGCTGGAGCTCGATTTCAGAAACATTTACCTCTTCCAACACCTTTGGCACCATATCCAAGAAAATAGAATTTTCTGTAAAGTTTATTCTGGCCTTCGCCGCCCTGAGGAACTCTGTACCTAAAATTACTAATTACTAATGTTAACTCTGTACCTAAATTTGCAAATTTTTGACAACAAAAAATAAAACTTTCAAAACTTCGTTTTTTACCTGAACGTTTAAGCAATAGCCTTTCCACACATTCGCAAACTTTCGCGTGTGCGGAAACTATTTCTGTGCTACAATTTTTAAACAATTTTATTCTCCGGAAATTTCTATACTAGAATTTTTTGCTTAAAAAATTTCCTTCCTCGCCGGTGTTCACGGGTGCTTCTACAAATACGTCGTTCAAAAGAACCTGGATTACTAGTAATTGGAAATTCTTGACTACTACGGTATTAACATACAACTTAGAGGGATTTTGCGATGCACACGGGGTATGAACTCTCAATTTCCCAGGCCCCTCTATTCGTTTAAATTCGTTTTTCTTCCTGATGTTTGCTGGGTGCTCTGGCGGTTTTTGGCTTTACCGTTTTCATTCTTGCTTGTTGACGGCCTGGTAAGAAAACGTTTTCCTCCATTGTATTTGTTTCTTTCTGCGGCCGGCTGTCGGAAGAATTGCTGATAGTAACTCTGGGTAGAAAATCTCACATTTTCCGCTATCCGCCGGGTCTGAAACTTTACGGCTAATTCGAATAATTCTTCTAGCGTTCGTTGGTTTCTCAGCTCCACAAAATCATGTACCGCGGGTAATAATCTTGGTAATATAATTTCAATTACTTCATTATAGGGCTTCCTTCCATATAGCATGTTCATTAGTTTGACTTTACGCAGGATAAACTCGGTAAGGTGTTCAACTCTCCGTTGATAAAAGCTGTACAGTTCGGCTTCACGATCTTTCACGATCGGGAAGGCCCTCAAGAGCGCCGCTTTGAAATTTTCAGAATCGTAGGTGAGGCTTCCAACTTCCCCCAGTAAGAATTTTTCAATCCCTTTCCACCGCCTGTCCTCGGAGGTCACAGGGGGCGATAGCTACGTTTTACTTTCGGGTACCGGATACAACTGAAAGTGCGTCTCAAGCGATTCCAGGAATGAAGTGATGGAGGTTTTACCGTCGAACACCGCTGCTGGCTTGATAGCTGCTCTCATCGTCTGTATTAAAAAACCAAATCCATCCAATGGTCTTGTCACCAACGGGTCTACGACGTCTGCCTCTTGTAAGGATGACTGACTGTTTTGATTATTGGCCATTGGATTCGAATCAGAAGTTCGGGCGTCAGATGTAAAGTTCTACTGTCTACTAACCCTTCTTCAGTGCAATCACTATTTCTGAAGATTATACACAACAGAATGACAGTAGAACTTTACAGCATAATTAACAAAGATTGCAACTCTTAAACAAAACCATTTTTATCTAATTAACTACTACTACTCGCCGCTGAGCAGGCTCCCGACCAAGGTTATTGTCCATACGGGATTTTCACCTACTCATTGGAGTTGAACTACTTCAGGCCAAACCCCAGCCAAGGGCTGGGATGACAGTACAGACAGCATTATTGTGTTACTAATAAATAATAATAATAATAATAAGAGTAAAGAAGGCTCTTGAAGAACGCACACTTTTTCAGCAAAGAGACATTATTAAGGTGTACTACTAATAAGCAGAGTAATGCAATACATAAAGTGGAGACAGAGTGTGTGCTACGTAGAATAAATGCACATTATTGCAGACAGTAAAAACGCACATTACCGTAGACAATAAAAACGTACATTTCAATTCCCGATATACTTCTGGGTTACATAAAATACATGTTGAAGTTAAGAATGAGATGATACCACTAGTGAAATAACATGAGCATACAAGGCTCTTGAAGAAAGAACATGTTTTCAATGTAGAAACATCATTGCGGTTTGTATTACAATTAATCATAGTATTCTGTTGCATAAGGTGAAGGCACATTACTTGTAGACAATGATATACATCTAGATAAAAATGGAGTTAAATTTAAATATAAAAATGTTAGCATTCATTTAGAAGGCATAAGTTCGAATCATTTCAAGACTACTATTCACTTTAAAGTGTACAATTACATTTTAAGCCAAATATTACATTCGTTTACAAGTATATAACAAAATTGCTGTACAGAATGGGAATAGTAGTACTACGTATACTAAATATTCAAAATATGCTGGGCTGCAAAAAGGCTAAGAGCTATGAAGCACAATGCTATAGTTAGATGTCTTCATATACAGATAAATGTAATATGAATACACACTGTTGTAGACAATATAAATGCAAAATTCAATTTCCAATATACTCCAATTTTCAATATACTCCTGGGTTAGATAAAATGTATATTAAAGTTGAGAAGAAATGATACTCAATAGTGAAAGAACATGAGCATACAAGGCTCTTGAAGAGAGTACATGTTTTCATGGAGTTGTTTTACAATTAATCAGAGTATTGTATTACAGTGGAGGCCCACTACCGTAGACAATGATATGCATCTAGATAAAAGTGGGATTAACTGTAAATATAATAATCCTAACATTCATTTATAAAGTTTAAATCATTTAAGGCCTACATTTCACCTCAACGCGCACGTTTAAATTTTAAGCCGTATTTTACGATCGTATAACCTTACAAGTATATATTTAAAACTGCTACACAGAATGGGTATAATTGTATTTCGTATACTAAACTGCAAAATATGCTGGGCTGCAGAAAGGATAAGAGCTACAAAGTACAATGCAGTGGTTAGCTATCTTACAATTGGATAGATGTGGAGCTAATGGCGCGACTGCGTAACATTCACACGGGCTGCTGTGCAGTAGCTCATGATATGTTCAAGTTTGTTCAATGCTAATCTATTTTCTGGTACGCTAGATGTCCA
>KK121338.1:37224-49089 GCA_000611955.2 Stegodyphus mimosarum | reverse complement strand
GAGAAGGTTTGCGTAAGTGGAAGCCTGCGGTATTCCTACACTCAAATGCAAAGTGGTCTGGATCACCTTCACCACCACACTCACAATTATTAGATTTACTGAGTTTAAAGCGATGCAAGTATGATGAAAAAGGACCGCGTCCAATGAGGAACTGTGTGAGAAACGAAGAGTTGCTCCTTATTTCTACGCTGACTTTTGTGAAACTGACTTTTGTGACGATACAGCTCTCTACCCGTGTTTGCCATACCCAAGCGCCCTTGCGATTTAGATATTAATTGCGTCCACGTCTTTCTTTCCAGGAAGGAAACAAGAAATGCCACAGTCTGCTCCCTACTTGACACATTATTAGCTGCCTCTTTTGCTAACATATCAGCGTGTTCATTGCCCTGGATTCCAGTGTGTACATTTAGAATGTTGGAGAGCACAGCGAATGGATGCTTGCAGAGCAGTCAATTCCGCCTGGAACACATAATTTTGTCCTCCCAGATTTTTTCCAGCTATGAGTTATATCAGTCTCTATAATTACACAGTAGCTGCTTCCCGGACGCTAGTATTATTCTGTCTAGGAATTGCTATGCGAGAAATATCTTTCCTGTTGCTGATGTTGGATTACAACCTCAAGAGCTGACTTGATACTTCCCGCTTGAAGGTCTGCGTGAATGTTGAAGATTAAAATCGTCTTTCGTCTCTGTAAAGGTCACGAATAATAAGCGAATCCGTCAGAGACTGATTTTCTTCGAAGGCTTGCTTAAGGCGCTGGAGATGTCTGCGCTCTCAGCACCTGACTAAACGTTCCTTAGAGCGCGTGGGCCGAATTTGGTCTACGATAATTCCCAACTTCTGTGGACGTAGACTTGTTGCTAATTGAGTGCAAATAAGCTCAGGAGCTGTTTCTTCGTTCTTCACTTTAAAACGCAGCACGCGATCTCAAAGTTCCTTTTAAGGGATTGCTTTCGTATTACGTTTCCTACGTTACACTAGTGCGAAAGATGCCTCTTCTGCCTGAACTTCACAATTGAAGGATTTTCATTCGCTGCAACCTTGTAAGAGTACTCTGATACTCTGCTGGTGAGCAAGATGGACACAGATTCCTGGTCCTTTTTGTAGATTAACGTTCTCGGTATTCTTCGATGATACCTTCTTGTTTTGCAATAGTAGCTCCTTGTATCTAATTAACTGTAAAATAGATTCATTTAAGGTTTATAATGCCTCATTACTGCCGAGGTCCGCAAATCCTGAGTCTGAAAAACCAGGTTTTAGGGGCTCCTCCAAACCATCTTAGAATTTCTTATAACTTTTTTCCATCTGACAGTGCTAAGAAAGTGGTTATACGAGCTCCTGAAAGACTGGGCCTAGGCTTCAAGCCTGTTACCAACTAGGACCACAACGTGCTCTTCCAATCATCATTGCTTCGTTTTCAAATGCACTCGAGGATAAAAGTCAACATTCGTGTCGAAGGTATTCACACAAAGGGGAATGAGTAACAGTTAACTTAACGCGTGCTTTATGTTTCGGTAATTTTCTGCTTTGCCTGTATATATGACGTAAATATAGGGAAAATAATATACTGTTTAGCTCAAATCTACCTGTTAGTGGAATTTAAAATAGAGTCACAATGTATAGACGTAAAATCTGTGCTATAGCTTTGTTGCAAATTTTAAAAGAGTAAACTCGTTTTGGACTAATCTAATTACTAGTTTAACCTTCTTAATTCGCCAGCGAATTTATCGTCCTTTTTTTTGTTGATCAGTACCAGAACACTAGATAATTACGAAGACGTAAAACTGCTTCAGTTTTGAACTTCAACTTGAAGGTACAGAAAATAAAACAATCAAAAAACTTAATTTTTGGTTCTTGCGAGTAAAGAGTCAAAACTGTATATGTAATTTTAAATGGCTTAAAAGGCCAAGGCTTCATTTAAAGTCCAAAAATTTGGCTCCGGTATTCAACGATTATTAAAGTCATTTCAATCACACACCTTCACCAGCTTGTAACAACAGTACTAAATGAAGGTGGCACAGGGTAATTTCACCATGGTAGGCTCAGTATGTCAAGTCTCTCTGTCGTAAATGTAGATTCTCGTTTCTTATTTGAAAGCATACTTAGTTTACATATTGTAGTAGAGTAGATGAAACAGTAGAGAGGCAGCAAGATTCAGCATAAGAAAAAAAACGCAAATAAAGGAAAGATAATTAAAATGAACCTTACAAATAATAGCTTTAAATTTATTTTAAAATATGTCAAATTCTCATCAGCCACCCTTTAGAAATATCTTGTAACGGGGAACATAATTCGAAAACTTACGTTGTTAAGATGAGTGAAATTAAAGCGTTCTCAGGCCTTTCTGCTATTTTGTTTCGATTCGTATAATCTTCACTCTTTGATTCATAAAAAAAATCATATAAAATTTAAGGAATTGCATTACGCAATATGATACACACTTTAATATTACCATACCATATTATTGTACCGTGTTTTTGCTAATAAGAATATTCTATTTGTTTTTTAATTTATGGAAGATTAGAAAATTTTCAGTTATGCAGTAAGAAGGAACGTAAATTTTGGTGATTTCGTATAAAATCCAAATCTTCTTGGTGAACGAGTTGGCATATAAAAATGCTGCTCGAAAAATCTGAAAACTTGATTATAATGCACACTTGGGATTATTTTCAGATACTGTGTTGGGTAAACGGATAAACTTTCTGGAGGGAAATGAAGAATATCTCGAAATCGCAAAAGCTTCGGAAGAGTAAGTACTGAACTTTCTATTGAAATGCTTAGAATTTAATGTCCAAACTGTCAAATGTCGTATAAGTTTTTAGAAATATCTAGCACTGGTAAATGTATCTTAAAGTCTGAAAATATTTTTTATGCCTCTGTTTAAGCATATCTAAATAGTATAAATGCGACTTTCCCAAATGAATTAAATTAATATTAATTAAATTTATCTTATTCTAAGTGTTATACGAATGCATAAAAACATTTTATCCTATCTAACGAAAAACAAAACTGTTTCTCCCACTCGTAATCCTCTCAATACCAAACCAATTAGTCATTATCATAATGTAAACAAAATCGCATCTTTTCGAGCCTTTACTTGTTTGTTTTGTGGAAGCGAAGATCATGTTTCGGAAAATTGCGTTAAGTCCCCAAAAGAGTTTATGAGAAAGACAAAAGGCGTTTAAAGAATTCTAATCGATGCTTTTGTTTCGAAAGGAAATGTAGAACAAAAAGTTGCCCTTCTCAATCAAAATGTTCAAAATGTAATTCTAAGTAACATAGCAAATTGTTGCATGAGGATAAGAAAACGATTAATAAGGAAGAAATTAAGAATAATTCTAACGACGTAACAGCAAATATTTCTTCTAAATACCCTCATGTCCATAAATTAAGGATAATTCAGAAGCACATGGAAATCGAAATCATGTAAAGTAAAAATTTCACCTCTAGAGTTATCGCGCACATCTTCTAAAATAATATGCAATATGCATTTACGGGAAGCCATCAGATGGCGCCGATAGTAGGTCACAATGATAAGAATATAAGAGAAGTGTATATAAAGAATAGTAGCAAAGAATTAAAATTGTTCACAAGCATTCTGTAAGCCGCTCAGTGGCACAACCGAATAATTATGACACAAAAGAGACATGTGAATGATTTTTTACCTTGTAGAATTCTCAGCCGCCTAGCATGTGAGCGTACTCAAATGGAAGTATCCGAAGGACCTTGGAATAGCGCAAATTGTCATCTCCAGGCTTTGGCAATGATTCCAAAATGATATAAATGTCAGTAGACGTTACAATATAGGTCATCCTCCAAGTTACAAGACCGAATGACGACCGGTATTTGGCAGTAACTACTAAAAGAAGCAGACGGTCAGACCTGTATCCGCAGCTATTTTCAGCCACGGGTACGTTTCGAGTACGACTCTTTCGAGGCAAACCGTATATAGACGTTTGGGACAGATTGGACTATATCCTTGCAGGCTTGTCAGAAGTGTTCCGCTCGCGGCAACTCACTGTCGCCAGCGGTTAGCCTGCAATGTGGACATCGTGACAGTAGGTTTGTGTGATATTTTCCGACGAGTCCAGGTTTAGCTTGTATTCTGATTCACGTTGAAATTCCATATGGAGAACTCTAGGTACCCGCTACCATCAAGACAACATCAATGAACGACAGCGTTACGATGGTGCAGATTCACAATTTTGGGGTGGAATTATACAGGGCTTCAGAATAGATCTGCATGTTCAGATCGGAATATGACAGGCCAAATTTACCGGTACATCATTCTGGAACAACATGTAAGTTTGTTTAGGAGTGCCAAGATTGCTGGATGTCAACGCCTAACCTCACCGTGGAAACATTATAAAGGAATGCCTTTAAGCTGAGGATATCGCCCGTACTACGGAATGGAGCATTCTCACTTGTCTTGAATCCGATAGAGCATGTGTGGACATACTTGACCGATGAATTGCAGCCTGTCAAGCACTTTCTACATGTGTACCGACACTTCGAAGAACATTGCTTGTTGAGTGGAGAAATCGTCCCCAAGATCAGCTCGATGATTTGATATTCAGCGTGCCTACGCGTTGTACGAACTGTAATTCATCGTCTGGTAGACATGCAATGTACTAACCATCATTCCAATCATGTAAACATTTCGTAAGGGAAATATTTTTTGTAATTGCTCCCGTGAGAAAATAAATCATAGATTTTCATACATGCACTATCTTTTTCGTTCTTTACCTTTTGTTTAATAAATGACCTTTATGAATAAGTCACGTTTGCCTTGTTTCTGAGCCTTTATTTGCGGAGATGGCGTTATCCTTAATTTATGGACATTAGTGTATTTTAGTGTGAATCAAGAAGCTAGGGTATTAATCTATGACTTTCCAACAGTTAAAATTATTTGTGATAGTAAATTAATTAATGCAGTAGCCGATAGCACTCAGTAAACTGTTGTTAAGGCTCATGTTGTACCAGAAAGATGCCGTACGTCACATGGAAGTGTTATCCTCACACCAGCTTTCGGGTAATCTTTAAAGGCTCCTTTCGTTAACCTACTTTTGTCGATGCATTATGAAGATGATAAATTTAAGTCCCCTATTTTTATAAGATGTATACTGTTTGATAAGTAATGTAACGATTTATTTTTGTCGTTAAGTGCTTTTCACGAGTTAAATGGACATGATAAACGAAAGCTTAAAATGTGACATTACTAATCATAGTTTGATTGAAATGCCTTTTTATGAAATTGAAAATTTTGATGAAATATTTAACCATGATAGGGAAAACTTATTAATGTACAACGTAATGAAACTGTTAAGAGAATAAAGAATGATGTGCTCTTGTACATAAAAAGACATTCAGGGATGATTCTAATGGGAGCACGAGACAAAATCCTTGTATTTTGGATTCAAAACTGCTTCGGGTTCAACAAATGAATGATCCATTTTTAGAACATACTGGCAAGATGCTAAGAATGGTAGGAAAAACTTTATTATTATTGACAACCTTTTGTATCATAAAGATAAAATTTTATGAGAAAGAGTTCACCAGATAGTTGTTCCCAAAGAAAGAATAGAAAGACGTTTGGACTTAGCTCATTCTAGCTTATGTAGAGGGCACCTGTGAACCAAGAAGACCGCCGAACGATTCACATACTCCTTCTATTGGGCTGAAATCCAGAAAGATGTGAATGAATATTGTAACGATTGCACTTGTCAACTGCAAGCTAAAAAGCGTCCCTTCGATGAATTTCCGATTATGCCAGTAACACGTCCTAACGAACCATTATATGTAATTAATGGGAATGTTCCCGAACCTCTAGAACTAAGCTGTCGAGGTTATTAATATGTTTTTTATGCTGTTGATCAATGTACAAGATGGTTCGGAAGCGGAAAAATTGTGTGTCAACATGTGATGCCCTGTTACATATCTTTGCATGCACTGGAAACGCTCAAATTGTTGCATCAGTTCGAGGAACTACATTTACTGCTTCATTAACTCGAGAGTTTTTGGAAAGGATCGGATCTTCACCAAGGTTCTCGACTTCTTACTATCTGAGTTCAAACGGTCTTGTTGAAAGATTTAATGCAGTTTTAGAGGGATTGATACGTCATACCATCAGATAATATTCGAAAAGCTTGGGAGAAATACTTACCATACTTACTTTGGCCCTACCGAGAAGTCCGTAATACTGCGACTGGTGTCCGTTTCCAATGCTTTATGGAAGACGTACTAATGACTCTTTGTCTACCTTGAAGACATCATGGAGTGATGAAACACCTGTTCCTCACGGACAGTTAAGCTCAGTGACTGATGATTTGAATGACGTGAAGATTAAGTTAGAAAAAGCTGTAGAATACGCAGGACTTACAGATGTTGGAGAGCAACAAGCTTATGCATTTTACCAGACCGGAAGACATGTCATAAAGTATTTAAGGAAGGTGAGAGAGTTATAGACTTAATCCCTGATAGTGAAAACAAAGTTTATGCCAGATGGACGGAACCTGCCACGATCATCAAAAAGCATAATAATTAGAGTTACATACAGCAAATGCCTTTCTTCGAAGCACGTTTTCGCAACGAAAATACGAGAGTTCAAGACTGAGGTGAATAATGCAGGTGTGATATATTATACAAACACTGATTTCGGACAAGTTGAAAACATTCCAAGAATTGTTCCACTGAAAGCAGAAGAACACTATTCCGATGAAAAATTTGGTCTTACGCACTTTGAACCACATAAGAGAAAAAAACTTGTGGAAATTTTAAGATACTATGCGAATCTAAGATATGGCATTCCAAAAATTGCTAATATTGGAGAACATAACATCAGACTGAAACCTGAAAGTGAACCAAAGAAGCAGAAGCCGTATCGGATACCCGAAGTTCTAAAAAAATAAGTTGATCGACAAATAGATAAGCTATTACAGCTAGGGCTAATCGTTGAATCACAAAGCGAATATGCGCATCCAGTAATTTGTGCACCAAAAAAAACCTGGAAGTGTGAGATTATGTGTTGACTATCGAAACCTGAACTCACAGACGGAGATTGATGCCTTTTCGATGAAAAACATCGTAGACCTAATTTGCCAACTGCCAGAGTACAAATACATCACTTTCATTGAGCAAATGTCCCGGTTAATGCTAAAAAAGGTGATTTTGCAAAGGATAAAATAAAATTTCTAAGGCACATAGTTGGTTCTGGTTCACACGAACCTGACCCAGAAAAAGTTGAAGACATACAGAATTTAGACGTTACTTGTACTAAGAAAGATGTAAGAAGTATTTTAGGACTACTATCATATTAACAATCTTACGCACTCAAAGTTTCTGCAATAACGCAACATTTAACAGCATTGACAAAAAGAAGAAATTCGTACGAAATTAGTTAGCTGAAAGAACATGATGCGGCGTTCATTCAATTAAAACGTGCCATTTGCAATGCTCCTAAGTGTTACTCTCCAAATTTTAGTTCGCCTTTCATCATTTTACGCAGACGCACCATTACACGCAGTAGGAGCTTGTTTGGCTCAGCAAGATGAAAACAGTATGGAACACCCAAAGCAAAATGTTTCCTGAGACGCAGAGAAATTATGCTGTTATTGGAAAGGAAGTGTTAGCCGTGATCTTTACCCTAAAGAAATTTGAAACTCATATATTTGGATTTGAGATTGTCACGTTTAGTGACCATAACCTTCTCAAATTTCTCCCCGAGTGTTCCTCACAAAGTTTTCATTTGCAACTCTGGTCTTTAGCATTACAACGATTTCACGCAATGATTACATACTGGAAAGGAAAAGACCATATTAATACAGACTCATTATCTCGATTAATTGCCTCTTACTGGAGCATGACTGAAATTCGATAACTTTTGAAAAGTTAAGAACTATGAGCTATGAAACATATTGACTATTTAGTTTCTACATTTTGTTAAGAGCTAAAGTGTTAAACTTTTGATTTTTTTTCTAACGTTATATGATAGTATAATATGGTTAATGTTCAGCCATAGTTTGCTAAAGTATAATATTCAATGTTAATGACTGATTGCATTTGTTAAGTTTATATTATCAGTATCATAAATAATGTTAGATTTAAGTTTAAAGGAAAGTTAATGATATATTACATTTTTCAATATTAAGATTATTAAATTTATGTTGAAGTAATTTTAATCCAAAATAGTAAGAATTGGTTAGTTAAGTTTGGAAATTTCATGAATATTAGTTTTTTTCGTTGTTCCAAGATATGTTTTGTGTTGATTTGATAGCTCATCGAAAGACGCGTTCAAATCTTTTAGAGGGAACGTTTCATGACTTGATGAACATCAAGCATGCACACTTTAGCCGAACGACGCGCATCGCCTCTCTCTCATGTGACACAGAGATTATTAGAAGCGAAGAGAATGTTACAATGTCAAGCAAATGGCAAATGGTACTGCAATAGCAATAACCTATTTATCAAATCCAATATCACTTTTAAAATCAAGACATGAACAAGACTTAATTTCTCAATGGAAACTCTTGTGGTCACAAGATAATACGGGCACTCGTTACGGAGAGACGGGGACGCCCTAACTTTACCATTGTGGTTATACGGGCATGGTCCCACGCCCTCCTCCTTGTTTGTTCTTATCAGCTCCACCACAGCCAAGGGAGCGGACAAGCCAGTACCAGTACGGTCCCTGTCGAGCCTGATCCCATCCTAGGTACAATACCCGGGTTCTAGTCCTGTGAAGAATAAGGTACAATAGTACCTGATATTTTACCCCCGTGGTTGAGACTGTCTAAGTACAGATCCTAGCCAGTACTTCCCAGGAATTCTCCTGAGTCAACCCCCGGGGGGAGATAATACGGGCAGACGAACTTTTATGTTCCTACCAAAACCAACATGAAATTTAGTTAAAACAAATAATATAATAACAAATCTTCTAATAGCACATGGACCCTACATTTCATATCGTTTTCGTTTTGGCTTGTATCATACAGAAAACTGCATATGTGGATCAACAGCAACAATGGATCATTACCTGTTTGAATGTACAATCACTAAAGACCTCCACTTTCGTCCTTTCACAAGTGAAACTTCCCAAGGATGGTTCAAACAACTGTCCACAATTAAACCTCTTCACAAAAAACTTCAGACTTTAATGATAATCTAAAGGCAGCTTAAATTAAGGCATCACAATTCCACATCAGTATTATTTCGACATAATTAGCATCATTACAAGGCAGCATAATTTCAATCTACAAATATAAAACTTACTCCAGTCTAACTTTTTATCAGAGCTTTATCAGAACTTACTATTAACTAAGACTAACTGTTAACTTTAACTGATAAATAAATTTTAGCAGACTTATGAAATGTGAACGTTTATGAATAGTGAACTATTTATGAATTATGATCTATTTATCAACTATGAACTATTATTAGATTTCAGCATATCATCAAAATCCTATATTATGTATTATGTATATGACCAAAATTTTGAATTTAACGCTTCATTTGTATTCTACATTATGTATTCTATATTCTATGCAAGTATCATCAAAATTTCTATTGATATTTATATGAAACTCTGTCACTGCATGTCAAGTACATGTCAAAATTATGTATACTTCAAAAAAAATTTTATTGCAATATTATAAAATTTTAAATAAAACATGGTCCCACTGAGTGAGCAATAAAGCTGAAAGTCTTTATGGTGGCAGAACTGCTCGTCCAGGGCTCTCCTGTATTTCAAAGTAATAATAAAATGTCTTTTTGTTTTGTGCAAACTATTTGTTTTTGTTTGGTCTGATAAAGTGATTGTCCTGCTCTAACGTATGCTAAATTAAGATGTTCTCCTTACATTCACCTTCATGTTAAAGAACACATATCTGGAACCCACATAATGAAGAAGGACGTATGACAACACTGTTGCCCCGTTCGGATGTACCTGTATTTTCTGTTACGCATTTTTATGCAACTCTAAGAGTAATGTTCATGTTGTTCAGCCCCATAAGTGGAAATTTTTTTATGATATCTTATTATATATTGCTTTTATAATAAGAATCTAAACTATTATGTTAATTATAAATGTCAAAGAAATTCCAGTTATGCAAATTCCTTCAAAATATCTTTTTCAAAGACAATGAATTTTTCATTTTAGGATCTTAGGGCTGATCGTGTATCGAAGCATAAGACCATGGATGATTTCTGATGCCATCTTTTTCTGTAGTTCTGCAGGGCAGGGATTCCGAAAAGCTATAAATTCCGTAGATGCTTTTGTTAGACAGGTAAAGATTTCAAAAATTTTTTTGTTGAATACTACAGTCATTGTTTTTACTTCCTTGTACAAAGTAAAAAGGAAGTATTGTAATCGTGAAAAATTGGGGGTATCATATTTCAACGAAAATATCTATTTTGACCGCAATCGAATGCAATTTGTTTTTGAGTGACATTCGTACGTAAGAACAGAATAAAGGACACTGTTCCCCCCAAAAAATTATAAAACTGATTTAAAATGGATTCTGAAAAGATTTTTTCGTAACGTCTGTGCGTACGTGTGTATGTATCTGGCATAATTCAAAACCGAGTATACTCGGCATGTTATATAAATTTATGTATATATATATATCCGCTTTGTTACTCGGCTCAGTGAGCTCAGTATTTTTATATTTCTATGTTGGCAAATTGTGCATTTGTTGCTTTAAAAATAATTGAATTATGCTGTTCTTATTTTCCGGTAAGGTTTTATGCCTTTAGTAAATCTGGAAGCAAGAATTGTAGAATTATCAACAATTTAAAAGTTGAGTGCAGCTAAGCCTAATCATTTTTCCCATGGAAGCCATATTTGTTTACATTTGAAGCATAGGATAATAGTGGATTTGTTGCCAATCTAGAGAAACTAAGCGACGCAATAACAAAGATAAAGCCTTCTTCTATTATTGCAAATTTAATCATGCTTAATCCATTCTGCAATTTATCCGAGGAAATAAGCATTTAAAATTTGCATCGTAATTTTTAATATAGATATTTTGAGTTTTTATGTATTGTTGTTTTTTTGCGAAGTGAGAATTGAATTAATTGAATGAGAAATACTGAATTGTCTGTAAAAAACTGTTTCTTTTTTGTTGTTTGTTTATTTAATTTCTTTTACACATCGTTTTAGATTTATCATAGTCTTTGAATAGAACACGTGGCAACGATTAGGCATTTCTCCAGATGATATATATAAATTTTGTGTGTTCTGATGATTTTTAAAATGAATGAGATATAACGCTGTTAAGTGAAGCTAGCTCCAAAATGTCGCTGTGGTAAACAAATAGAGTGAATTTTAAAGAGTGCATTTATTCTATTGTGGTTTATGCGCTATCGATGAAGTAGATTAAATTCAATCCAATAAGTTTTAATGAAATGAAAAATGCGTATAATTTAATATTCCGTGCAAAGAAGCCATGATGGTGTAAACATCAGATTTTTCATTGTAAGCTTCTTAAATTTCCAAAGACTGAAAAATAAATTTCATTCGTTTTATTGGATAAAATTGTTTTGCACTTTCCTCTCATTATTTCAACATCACTGATTAACAGTAACCAGCGACAACATAGGGGTAATCGTAGTCACACTTCCATAATTCGCTACAATTTAAATAATTCTCCTTTTTGCATTGAAGACATTTTTCTCGATACTTTAATATTAAAAGTTTAAAGTTCTATCTGTAAATTATTATCTGTGTGTATAACTGTTGTGAAATTTGGCATTCAGATGCAGCTACTGAAAAATTCTTAAACCTGAAAAAAATTTAGCCGGAGATTGAAACTTGTATTATGGTGAAAAGATGATAACAGTAGATTGGTGACGATTGTGAGTGGTAGCAAG
>KK121338.1:13508-27216 GCA_000611955.2 Stegodyphus mimosarum | reverse complement strand
TCATTAATTAAATTTTCGAAAGCTTCAAAAATATAAACTTTAAATTGCAAACAATGGTAAGGGATTTGTAAAATTTTTTTAAAAAATGCAGAATTTCTATGGAAAACTTAAAAACGATAGATTCATAACTATAAGTTCGAACTTTTAGTTTGTACTTATGTACATGAGTTTAAACCTTTTAGTTTATATTTATATATATAAGTATGGGTTAAGGTTTTCATACTTGTATATATAAGTAAAAACTGAAAACCTAACTTTTATATGTAAGTATAAATTCAAAAGAATTCAAAAGCAAAAATGAGTTTGTTTCACATATCACGTAACATTTCTTCAGTCGGTTGGCGTCACGAAATAAAACAGGGCGACCATGGTTCTGAATTACATTATGAACAATTTAGTAAAGTCACATTTCAAAAGATTTTCTGCGCATTGAATTCTTACAATTTGAGAAAATTCAATTAGCTGAATTTTTCATTAATGTAGTCTAGCTCCTTCATGGTTAGAAAATTAGTGTAGTTCTGTTCTGAACAAAAAAAGTAAACGAAAATAGAGGAGCACCTGGATTAAGCCCAACTTCAAAAATGCAACAAATTAAATAAATTTAGTCAATGAAATACCAAAAGAAGTAAACTGAACTAAATGAATAAACTATAGCAAAGCCATGAAACAAAAAATGTTGAAAACCAAATTCAAACAATTAATTCTAGCTGGAAAAAGCCAACATGTAAAAGGCCAACGAACTGATATTATTATTTCCTTGCACGAAGTAAAAAGGAAATATTGCAATCGCAAAAGAATTCGGGTATCATATTTCAACGAAAATATCCATTTTGACCGCTATCGAATGCAATTTAACGATGTTTTTGCGAAACATCTGTACGTAAGGACAGAATAAAGGACTCTTTTTCCCAGACGTATTATAAAATGGAATTTAAAATGGATTCTGAAGAGATTTTTTTATGGCGTCTGTACGTAATGTATGTACGTATGTATGTATATCGCATAACTCAAAAACGAGTAGCCTCAGAATTTTGAAATTTTGTATATAGGACTATTATATGACATGTAGAGGGTAGAGGTGCACCTCCTATTTTGGTTGCAATCGGCCGCACCAAAAGTATATATATATATATATATATATATATATATATATATATACACTCTCTATATATATCCACTCTGTTACTCGGCTCAGTAAGCTCAGTTTCTTTATTCTTATATGTGTATGTATATTGTGCATGTTTTGCTTTAAAATGATTGAATTATGCTGTTCTTATATTCCGGTTAAGGGCTTTATGTCTTTAGTTATTGCCAACAATTTAAAAGTCTAGTTATAGAATTATCAACAATTTAAAATTGGATCTGTTTCCAATCTAGAGAAACTAAGCTTTGCAGCAACAAAGTAACATCTTCTTTTATTATTGCGACTTAAATTATACTTAATCTATTCCGGAATTATTAAATTATCCCATATCCATATATTAAATATTAAATTATCCCATATATTGATTCAGCCTAGCATTCAGAGCAAATTAAATCAGTTTCTATATCTTCAATGTCTTTTGCCGAGTGAGACCAAAAGTAAACTTTCCGTTTTGTGCACCGACAAAACTGCCTTCTTGCCCGCTGGTTCAATTGCTTGTTTTTTCTCAGAAACTGTAATTTTAACTGTCAAAACATTTTTTTAATTACTTTAACTGTCTTTGGTGTTTTATGTTTTTTCTATATCTTTCAATTTTTAATAAAGATATTTTGAGGTTTTATGTATTTTTGCCGTGTCTTGAAGTGAGAACTGAATTAATTGATCGTCATCAGTGATCGGTGTCTTGTCTCTGTCACATGCAAATTTTCTGTGAGTCCACAGATCGTGTTTCGTTGGCCGGTTTTCAGAACTCTTTTCTTATAGGGTTTTCGCATGCGCTGAACATTTTGCAACCGGAAAAAGTTTGCTTTGCCGTTCGACATTTTCGAGTTTCTGTAACTATAACTGTAACCGTGAGCGCCCTTGTGCTGCCGTTCACAGAATCTGGAACGCATACCTCTGACTAATTATATTTGCAATTTCATCTCGATCGGTTAACCGGAACGGACGCTAGAAGTGCAGATGTTGGCAAAGTTTCTTTATGACCACCCTGTATTATTAACTATGTGTTGCTGTGTTGTGACTTATCTCACTTGTCTGACAAGAGCACCAGAAGAAGCCCACAAAATTCATCGTGTCAGGGAGAGCAAGATTGTGCTTGTCATTGGCTAGAGCCTTGAACACCATATACGTGACAATACGACTTCTCTCAGTTCCTCTCAATTTTGATAAAGAACATCCCAGGGGGGACGGATCTAAGGATCTTCTACACCTTCTTCCGCTACCACAAACTTCTGGAGAGGACTTTCTGCTTGCTACCATCTATTTAGAATGCCCCCCCTGCCGCAAAAACACTATACAAACATCCATGCCTTCTCCGGGATTCGAATCCGGGCTCTTTGGTATCGCATTAGGCTCCTCTAACCAACATACAGTGTGGGCGGCATCAGCAATGTCCACCTATAAATTTACCTTGAAACAATATGCTCCCCGGTGTTCCCGAATGTACTCCAAGTTACAACAAGTTGGGGACTCGCGGTTTATAGTACGTCATGCGTCGTATTTCACTGTCAGTTCGAACACTTTTTGCAGTGTACTGAGATTTACCAATAATACGACGTCCTGCAAGCATCATAGTAATCTCACTATAATCAAATCAATGAGCTAACTGAAATGATTTTATACTCTTTTATACATCGAATTGCATTTTACGCTATAAATGAAGTAATATTCTAAGTAATATCCAGTTCATTATATTTATACCTTTTCAATATACAATTCATTGAGTTTATGCAATGCATATTTGGCATTATTTACAACGGTAATTCTCATAACGATAAGTAACAAGCTCAGTGCAGTAGTTCGTTTCAGAAGTCTCTGCATGATATATTAGTTTTGCTCACTAAAATATGCTATATAGTGTTTTGACATTTAAACCCTGCCTTTATATTTTACAAGTTTAGCACTAGTTATTCAACTGGTTATTTGAATACTATAATTTTATTAGTATAATTGCGTTAATATCATAATTATATTTCTTATTATTAATTACTAGTATAAATAAGTAGTAATGTACTGTTAATAGATAATAACACAATATAATAAAGAATATAGAATAATAATAAATAGATTATTGTATTTTAATACTATTATTTAATACTATTAATAATTAAGTTTTCTACATAATACAATATTTGCGTGCAGAACGTAGCAATTCAGTACACTTATTTTCACACTGCGCAGTTGCCATACATTAACAACTTGTGAGAGTATGCTAGATTTAACATTTTCTCAACATCTCCTGTTGTTGTTGTTGTGTTGTGCTATATCTCACTTCTCTGACAATAACACCAGAACAATCCCACCAAGTTTGTCGTGGCAAGGAGTGCAAGATTGCGTCATTTCTAGGCAAGAGACTTAAGCACCAAACAGGTGACAGCAGGACTTTGCTCAGTTCTGTCCCCCAGTTTGATGGGGTGGGGGACACTAACGTGTTTTTCCTAAAACGCTTAAGCAAAACCAAACTATCCTCATAACCCGATGGTTGCTTACAAAATGTTGTATTTTGGAACATCTGCTGTTCGTATTGTACAAATGGTCGCGCTGTTTTTTTGTTATGTATGCATAACTAATGAACAGCACAATTTGACTACATACTGACAATTCCTAACATTGACAATCGACTTGAATACAGACAATTTCCAAACACTGTCGACATTTTTACACAAGTAATACTAGTTTTGCTGTTTCTTTGAAGATTATAACACTTGGGTGGCCGCCCAGACAGTATAGTGGATAGGGAAGCCGACTGAGATACCGAAGAGCCCGGGTTCGAATCCCGGAGAAGCCATGGAGGTAAATTGCCTCTCCCATCATAGAAGGCTGCCTATTAGGCACCTCCACAATAAAATGGTGGCCATTTTTCAGAGTTAAAAGCGGCCAATGCTAAATAGGTGCCGGCCGTTCAATAAAAAGAAAGGCACATTTAGGTATCCCAAGCTGTTGTGCTGTTGTTGTGTCCTTCTAGGAAGAACACCACAAAACAATGTTAACAATTTTGCCTACTTATTAAAGTATCCAAAATATAATTTGTGTTGTGTAAGATCCTAAATATCCCATGGACATTGATGCTCGTGAACTCATGTAAGTCACGTATTTCAAAGGTGTAGCTTAACATACAAAGAACACAAGAATCAGCATCAAATTTAAAGAATACCTTTAGTATTTATTTTTCATTTAAATGAATTTTGTCAATTTCAATATGATAATAAAGTTAAATTAAACCCCCGGGGAGGGAAAAAAATTAAACACTTAACAGATAACATTTATATTGGTTTTTAACAATTCAGTAATTCCAAAATAAAACAGTTTTTTCAATTTCAGTAGCTACTTATTAAGTAGCAGAATAACTATTTCATTTAAGTAAAATTCTACAAAATTCATAACAAATTATTCCATGAACAAATTTAGTTAATTTCTTCTCCTTATTATTGCATTGTAAAAATCCCTTATCACCTTTCTTAGTGCATTGTAAAAATAAGAATGCTACTATTCCTAACAAACCTAAAATTTATATCTTCTTATTGCACAGTAAAACAAGATCTTATAACAGTCAGATCTATCTATAAAATTTTCATCTTAATTCTTCATTAAACTGAGTTACAACAGAGATCCTTTTTTTTAGTGAGTTAAGAGTATTAAACTTACACAATTCTATTCAGTTTACAATTTACTTTAACCTCAGCAAGCTTCCGCTCTAACAAAACATACACCCCTGTAAAATTTCTCCATTTTCCGAGATGTTGAACTAAACACAAATTCAAATATCGCCAAGCTCGCCAAACGAATGCCAAGAAATTTGGGAACACCTGCAAGGCCAACTGGAAAACCTAAACTCGACCCACCAAACTCCCACTGGAATCTCCTTAACACGTAAGCCAAGCCTTAGAATTCAGCTAAAAAGTGCATCTTTTTCAATCCCTTCCCCTAGTATTCTCATCACAAAGCAAAATGTAAAAAATTCAGTTAAATAATTGACTGTACCTTGTAGCATTCATTATTTTAATTAACCAAATTATTTTTAGTTTGAACTTTCCTATCGAATTCTCAAAGTTTCAGTTGCTGCCCGAGTTTAGCGCGAGTGAGATATTTATGCAAATCGCATATATCTGTTAGCAGTTAAAAGGCAGGAGTTAACGAGGGGAAAGACAGACCAAAAGTGCGCACTTTTCCTTGCTCAATTCTGTATTTTATTTCAGAACCACCAGCTCGTTCGGCTTTCTACACATTTGATTATAATTACCACTGCTGAGGTATAGACTTTAATTTGTAAATACTGCATATTTCTTTTATTTTTTACTCTAGTGAGCATCTGCTCCATTTAAGATTATCATAAAAAACTATTACTAATTTAATGTAAGCTATTTTTTGTATACATATTGTTAGAAACCTACTAATGATATTCGATGAGGGGTAGGGCCTTCGGCCCAGGCACCCTGGTGCCAGCACCATGCGACTCTCGGGCGAGGGAAAGACAGAGCCTTGGATTTATCGCCGTAAGGCTGTGCGCGCAAAGATTTCCTCTGTCTACTGAAAGTTCGCCTTCATAGGCAATTTGCAATTACCAGTGTTTGCTAGTGAAATTCGCATAATTGCATTTCACTAAGAGTTAAGCTTCCGTCGCCGTCCTACTTAGAATTAAGTTAGGGAACTGAATTTGTTAACACACCTTATTTTCATATTATTTTAGTTCAGCCCAAGTAGTGGCTTACTCTCAATTGGAAGAGTTGTAAATATTTGAATTAAAGGGTCACTTTTAAACCCTCCTTCTGACTTTGTAGTTTCTGCAACACTAAAGGACATAGCCTGGATTTGCTCACTGTCCTCCACATAAGGTTTCACAGTTTATGCTCACGAAAAGAGTCAAGCGGTTGAAGGAGGAACCTTATAACCTTAAAATCTGTTACGGCTAGAATCGTGAAAGTGATCTTAAATTAAAAAGCTAATTTTTCTGCTTCTAGTGATATAAAATTAAGAATGGGTCAACTTAAGTAATATAAAATCAAGTTTATTACGTAGAAAAGAACCCAATTCCATTATGTGTTTCAGCGCGTTTACGAGTAACGAGAGGAAAATGCGCATCAATCTTAAATACCAAAAACCCTAATTAAAATTAAACAAAAACAAATATGAATGAAGCATGGTAAGTAAAATACACGTTGCATAAATTTAGTGTAGCATAAATTTAGAATAATAATAAAATTAATTCTTAAGTCATAACTTAAATAATTAAGTGAATTTGCTACGCAACACTGTATCGCTGTGCTGAGGTAGCACTCTTGAAAGTGTGCCAGTAGTGTTGCGAGTTTGATAAATGTAATTTTGCTATCGATTAGATGTTTGGTTCAGTGTGGCCAGTTCTGATTGGCCGGTTTGTTTAGATGCGATTCATTATTGTAGAGGCGTTCGATGACATAGTGTGTATGTTCTCTCTTTTGTAGCAATCACAATAGCCTATCACTATAGCCGAATCTTTGGATGTATGTTAATGTTGGGCTATGAAAGGTTGGAAGTCGTATTATTTTTGAAAATTTTTAGAGGACGCACATAGAGACCTTTTGACCACGTTTGAAGGTCTTTCTACTTACTTTATCTGTTTTGCCATTATTGTAATAAGAGTTACCGACTGTTATTACCGAATGTTGTACAATTATTGTAATAAGAGTTACTCTTAGGCAAAAGACTGGCAGGAAAATTTTTAATTCAGGACGACAAGGCTGTCTGTCTGGTCTTTTGGACTACAAGTTAGTTGGCCTAGATTCCTAACGTGTGAAGGAATCCACAATAGGGTTCTTCTTAGATAGATGTAATCTTACGGAGGAATCTGTATTTGAACTTGATGCTGAATCCCATGAGGATCTTTGCTGGAGTGCTTGGGATTGATGCTGACATATGGACTACTTTAGACCAAATTTCTCAGACAATTTTTTCCAGGCAGAATTATGCTTGCGCAGCCTTCCACTCCAGGAAATTGTAATTTGTTCATTGTGTATCAAGCAATCTCCCAGTGCTTCTATCCATTTTGGAACCACCTATGTAAATTCATGTTTCCGTTCGTGGTGGTAAAAGATTTAGTTGATTTTTTCCGGGATGCTGAGTTTTGAGAGGTAACAGACTTCTGCACACTTTGGCCGTTGAAATTTCTCTGCTGAGTAGTGACGAACCCTTTACTACTAGCTCCAGTGGTGGTAAGACAGAGATGTATTGCATGGGTGTTGTAGAAATTGCTCCGTAAGTTTCGGAGGAGATGTGAGGTCTGTTGTTTTAGTGCGGAGGAGATGTGCATTTTTAGTCGCATCTAGCTTTTTGAATCCTTTTCTCGAAGCCGCAGCTTATGCTACTATTCACTCAGTCGCTGCTTTATACCAGAGCTTAAGAAAATGCACTGGAGCTCCAACCTGCATGTGAAACTCTCGAAAGTGCATTTTGTCTTAGAACAGTACATGTTGTATGGAAGCCAGGAATATCTGTTCTTTAATATGGCGCCAAGAAATTTAACTTTGGAATCGAACTAAGTAGGCTCTCCCGTGATCTTGAAGCTGGGATTTCTTGTCAGTACTCGCCATCGGCCGCCTATCATTTGCCTGGATTTTGCAGGAGGGGTTTAAAATTTGTGCCTGTGGCCAGGTTTTCAAACACGAAGAGTCAACGTTGCTTACCCATGAAAACCAACATTGCAACCCATGAAACAGTTGTGTTGGAACACTGCACAGCGTCAAAGAATATTTTAAAAGATAGTATAGAAAGGTTATAAACAAAACTGATGGCAGTTTTACATAAGCTTTAAATTCATTCCACTCCATGAAGATGAATCTGCATTTATCAGAAGAGAACCTGATATACTGTACTTATGACTTTTTAATTTTATGGCTGCGTTTGTTACATGATATACAGATTTAATTTCAACAGAAATAGACTACACTATTCTTTAACAATACATTCAATTTTAAAACCTGATCGCCATATCCGTTAACAACCGTTAATAACGTTAAGCATATAAATGCTTAAAATAATGACGAGAAAAAATTAAGAAGATGTAGAGTATACATCTTAGTGCACGTATGACTGAATTTGAAACGTAAAGAAGCTAGTTGGCTTTGCTTTCCAGTAAATCACGTTCCGCAAACTCAGATGTTATATCTGCAATGTTATATCTGTAGGCCATTGTAATCAAGATGTTACTGTTATATGCCATCAGGTAGATATCTTGTACTATCTCCTAAATCAATGGGCTTTAGTTTGAATCCCGAAGAAGGTACTGATGTTAGAATCCCGGTGGGGCAAGGGAGCATTGGAACTGGAGAGCAAGCGCCGGAAATCTTGAGTGATTGATGGTAGGGGAAGAGGGTAGGGAGATTTTCAGACCGTCACGGCTGCTTTTTATCAACGTTAGGAGGCAGCTTAAGAGCTACTGCGGCGGGACTACAACTAAAATATAAATAAAATACAGTATATAAACAAATTTCTAAATTATTAATTAACAATAGCTTTTAAATTTTAAATAGTTTCCCGAGAGATTAGGTTTTTTTAAGCAGGAGTACATGAAAAATGAGCAATGCCTAGCCGGGACTCAAACCTGCAGCCCTCGAATACGCGCCAAGTGTGTCACCTTTACACCAGGAAGGCATATTGGAGAGAGGGAGAAAATACCTTATATACTGCCCCTTTTAAACGTGCACTGGGGATTACGAGACCCAATCGCTAAATCCTGGTGGTGACGAATTGTTGTCCACCACCTTTTAGTTCGGGTGCCACTGTATAGTGATTACGTTTATTTTTGAAGCTGGAGACTTAACAAATGTGCAGTGCCTTGGCCGAGATTCAAACCCTGGACCTCTCGAATACGCATTGAGTATGTTTCCAATCACAGCACAAAGGCATGCGAAAAGGAAGGAGAAAATACCTTATATACTCCCCCTTATATACTTATATACTACTATAACAGGGTAACAAGGGATTAGAGGACCCAATCGCCAAATTATCGTTCGACATCTTTTAGTTGGGCTCCACTGTTGAGTCATTAGGTTATTTTGATGCAAGAACGTAAAACATTAGCAACGCCCTCTTCAGGACTCGCCGAGTGTGCTACATACATCACGAAGGCGTGCTGGGAGCAGCAAGAAAATGCTTTTTAAGTTAAAATCATTAAAGATAAAAATAGCTGTTTAGGCTCCCGTAATATTTTTCTATTATTTGCAACTTAAAATGAAATCCTGAGGCACCCATGAAACAGTTGTGTTGGAACACTGCACAGCGTCAAAGAATATTTTAAAAGATAGTATAGAAAGGTTATAAACAAAACTGATGGCAGTTTTACATAAGCTTTAAATTCATTCCACTCCATGATGATGAATCTGCATTTATCAGAAGAGAACCTGATATACTGTACTTATGACTTTTTAATTTTATGGCTGCGTTTGTTACATGATATACAGATTTAATTTCAACAGAAATAGACTACACTATTCTTTAACAATACATTCAATTTTAAAACCTGATCGCCATATCCGTTAACAACCGTTAATAACGTTAAGCATATAAATGCTTAAAATAATGACGAGAAAAAATTAAGAAGATGTAGAGTATACATCTTAGTGCACGTATGACTGAATTTGAAACGTAAAGAAGCTAGTTGGCTTTGCTTTCCAGTAAATCACGTTCCGCAAACTCAGATGTCCCTCTGCTAAAATTTTTCATGCGATGAATTAGTACAGGTTTGCCAAAAATAAGAGGTATCCTAGTTTCGACTCGACGGTGTAAGCGCTATACTTTCCTACAAGATTCTTGCAGGAGTTACTTGGTTACGCTTTTTGGGACACCCTTCGCAACGCTCTCGGCGATGAGCCAGGTACGATGAGCTGGCCGATTTCGGACGAAAGCTTTGACCGATCTGCCGTGTTTCGATTTCTTTTTGCGAGGTATCCTGAGAGGTCGACCATGAGAGTTTCCTTGAATACGACCAGGAAATTCCAAATGCGTGCAATAATCTGGTATGTTCTGAAAAGATAATAATCCTTCCATCGTCGTTGTGTACTGGTAGTTATTCTTTGAACAAATTATTGTAAATTGAGATTAAAACTGTTTCTTGATTTCTGCGTCACACTTGTGTTGCCCGTCACTTCCCTGATCGTTCACCATCAAGCGCTCTCTAGCGCCTTTTTCATTACATTTTCGACTGTGCATTCTGTGACAAAAAATTATCGTCTCGGTGCGTTTAAGCACTTATTATATTTCGCGTCGCTTTTTGAACATTCCATGCTTTAATTTGCAAGTAGTCGCCTCCTTTCTTACATGTATTTTAGTGGGATACTTTGAAGTACATCTGGCCCGACAATCGGAAGTAAAGCGTTAGAATCCTTGCGAGGACTCGGCATATAGTACTTCTTTCTTCTACAAACTTACTGATTCTTCAATTATGTTTCTTAATGCACAGTAACGGCAGATCTAAGGATCTGGTCTCCTACATTCATATAATCACTGAGATAATGATATGCACATCAGTGGTCAACAGTCATATCGCTTCAGTTCTATACTCGATAATTTATTGCGTGAAATAAATGTCCATTGTGAAAACAAAGTCACAGTATTTTGCTCTTTCAATTAGAATAATAACTAGGTAAAATGAGAACTATAGGTTTTACTGATTTTTTATAATATACGTATTTTGTTTTTCAATTAGGGACACGATACAACAGCTGCCTCTGTGAATTTGGCTCTTTATCTTCTTGGCCTGCATCCTGATATACAGAACAATGTTTATGAAGAGCAATGTTCTATATTTGGAAAAAACAAGACAGCAGAGGTTACTAATGAAGATTTAAAGAAGATGGTATATTTAGAAAACGTTATTAAGGTGGTTTATTGTGTCGTATTTTACTGTTACATCAACTGTCCGAGAACTCTTGTAAAGACTAGGGGCAATTATCGTTATGTTTTGTAAGTACCACAGAGACAGGAGAAGTGGTTATAAGACCCTTTTATTAACTCAAATGAAGGTCAAACAGACGGCACAAACTCAGGCTTATAGAAGCCAACAGTTATGGTTTAAATCAAAGATAATGGATTAACTAAAACTAAGAAAGTAAGTTAGCCTAACGGCTTCATAATTGGCTTAACACGCAAGCTGGCTCTGACCTAAGGTTGGCATAATGAACCTAATGGCGAGAATAACTCAACGCCGTGAGAATCAATTAGCAACGTGGCCTTCAAGCAGTAAGAGCGCGCTCCGATTCTACCCTCTAAAACCCTCTCACTCTCTGATTCTACTCTCTAACTCTTAAGCACATTAAATTCCCTTAAATACTCTCTTCTTTCTTAAATAGTCTACCTCATTTGAGCATCATAAAGAGCTATAAATTTACATTCTGGCAGGAAAATGGAAATGAGATCTATATGAAAGTAAATTAACATAAAAGAACTGGTTAGAAACTGAAACGTGAACTCTACACTAGGATAACTTTAACATATAATAGGCTCATTGATTATTTATATTTTAACCACTCGTATTATCTAAAATATTATGTAAATAAAGCGCTAAGGAAATATAAATTAATCTTGTTCCCATTTTGGCTAAAACTACGCTTACTTTTAGCCTCCCTTAGGCGAATTTTCATCTGCATTGTGATAAAAATCTTGCAGATGCACAGGCAAGAAGTAAAACTTTATTAAATAATCTGCCAAAAGTTACATGTTGCAGAAAAAATAAGGGTTATTTGCAAATAATCATTGCTGTTTGCGGGATATTAGAATTTCAAGCATTTAATTAAGTATAGTTCAAATAATTAACACGGTTCCAACTGACGTGAATTCAGCTAAGCACGCTAGTAAAATACAAAGATCATAAAACCCAAATCCCCCATAGGTGTCTCTTCAGGGATGAAGAACTCACTTGAGGGTTGTTTCTCAAAACTATATTAGCCCACTTTATTTAAATTAAACTTAATAAATTGAAGATACCAACAAATAAATGCACGAATACATTTAACCCTCTGGAGGTCTTGAGAAAGTTAAGGTATTGTTTCCGAAAGCAACGTGGTCCAAAAGCTTTGTCGACAAAGCTTTTGAAAAGCGCGCAACGTTTCTTTCACTGAATGCACGGAAAGCGTCAAGTACTTTTTTTATCCCCCCACACCTGCCGAGAATCGTCGCTTGAATTAATTAGTGTCGGCTCTAAAAATATCAATCACTCTCAAAACTTTGCCCTTTGGGAGTTTTCAAGAAAGCATATGATAGCGTTTGTTATCAGACCTTAACAGTTAATTGCTCGCTTTAATCGGGGCTTATGTTATTAAATTTTGTGAAAAACTGCAAATCAAGACATTAAAAGAACGAATTATAAATGTTTTTTTTTCTGCTCATAAATCTGCATTTTTATGTGTTCATGTATATTTGTTTGTACAGGTTTATATATATATTTATTTACTTAAGTTTTTATGAGCAATCTATATGCATGCGGGCATAATATCAAAATATTTTTGTGTTTCTACTAACCTTAACTTTAATTATTTAATTTACCTCTTATATATAATTACTTGTCTAAGGTAGAAGGAATATTTTCTCACTGAAACAGTATGATTTTCGATATGTTTTCCTTATTTTTTTAAAATAAAGTTAAATAGCTTGGAAACTAGAAAATTTCTTACTTTATTTGCAGCTTTGGGTATTTTTCATTCAGAGTTCATTTGAAACTAAGGATATAAACCATATTTCACAACTTACTTGATATGACAGAGCTAATTAACTGAACATGAAGTAAAAAATTTGTTTATTTGCTTATCATAATCACAGACATCTAAGTTTTTGTCATGCAATTTTTCTCTTTTATGTATAGCAATAAGTAAGGAAAGCCGCGAGTTTATTAATTGTGCCATAATGATATTGTTTCCTTTAAAATCTAAGAAAATATTAGTATATTTTATTATTCCACTACTTATTTTTTGGGGGGAGGGGCTAAGAGCAAGTAAGCATTTGCTCTTAGAAATCTTCGTGTTAAAAATTACAAGAGTATAAGAAAAAAATCGGATTTTGATAGATTGATTCTTATCTAATGCTCTTGGTGCTTACTAATTTTTTAATTTGATTTAATTTGATTATGGCAAAACACTCAAAGGTTATTTGCCTAAGGATAGGGATGTCTTCGGGGAGGTATTTCTGAGGGAAATTGGCTCGTATATACGTTGCACGTGGGGAAAACAAATAAAACGCCTACGCAGTGAGCTCGTTCACGGACCCGAATCTTGGGCCGAATTGCCAGCGTACAGAGAATTTTACTCGTTCGCCCTGATGAGCCAATGCTCTTGATGCAACATGAGTTTTTGTATTTGTAGTTGGAAAATTGAAAATATTTTTTCAAAATGGTATTATAGTTAAATAGGGGTAATGCATTGCTTTACTAAACATTTTCTATCAGTGTAGTTTCCTAATACAAAAACATAAATTTTTAAATATTTATTATTTGGTTTTCGATACATTGAATTAAGATTATTTCCCAGGATTCACTACGTTGTTAAATTTTATTTTTCAGTATAATAATATGCAGTTATTTTTAAATAATTTAAATATTAAAAA
>KK121338.1:0-13472 GCA_000611955.2 Stegodyphus mimosarum | reverse complement strand
ATTATTATTTAATTTTTTTTTATTGTATAAATGGCGAAAGTTTTTAAACATGAAAAAGGAATATAATGAAACATGAAAGAAAAAAAATAATGTTTGCTCTAAAAAAATGCAAATCATAATGAATTTTAAAATAAAATTATGTAGAACTGATTATGATTAGATTCATCTTCCTTCAACTAGGTTTTCTCAAGAATATTTCTGTGTTAATATACATACTCAAAAATGCGAATATTAGAAATTATATCAAACGTGCATTGAAGTAAGCTTTTAACAGAAATTCAACTAATTTCAAAGAATATAGGGGTAATATGATCACAATCTGTATGAATAATCAAGAATGCCTGGGCAACAGGTTTGCTTCCTATGGGCTTATATTTATTTATTATTACGCACATGTGGCACTGCTATTTATATATATAGAACGTTTTCCCGACCTAGGGATTGCAACAAAAAATTAAAGATTTTAATTTCCCGTAAAATAAAATGCAAAACAGACATTCTATGGCAAAACTGAAGTGTAAAACCCTTTTTATTCACCAAAATGCACGACATATTTCTACTTTAGCTAAAAGGAGCAAAATTAAGTTTTGTTCATTTGACTGTCTGGTTCAGTTAGAAATAAATATATAATTTTTTTTCCTTCTTTTCTCTAAGAAGCTAAAATTCAACAAGGTTCCTATTTTTTTGCAAAATTTAATTTATTCATATTCAACTAAAAATAGTTTAGACTATTTCGATGTTGCAGACATAGGAGAGCTATTTATTGCAAACATATGAGGGCTGCCTGGAACAGGCTAAGAGAGGAAACTGACTAAGAGAAACTGACTTTGCACAAAACACCTAAGATGCAGTCAGCCCATCCATGTTCGAACCTAAATCAAACTCTCAGTATTCAGTAAGTGTTCTACCACTTGGCTCAGCAAGGTTCAACTAGACGAAACCAATTCAAAAATTTTATTCGCATAAGGTACTAAACCCGATACCTGCAATAAAAGAATTCTAGTTTTACTATATTTCTTGTACCTTGTGGTTAGCTAATTTTAATACAATTAGCAGGCAATATCGGTATTGGAAAAATTTAAATGTAAATTAAACTTTCGAATTTTCTTTCGCATCGTTCTAAATTTTACAGTGTGAGCCCAGTAAGCGAACAGAAACAGATAATAGTTATCTATGTCCAGGGGGTCCTGTCTCGTGGACAGCGGAAACGAAATCTTTTCAATCAAAGGTACCATATATAGTAAGTGGAATGACCACGCACATTGCCTTTCATTCTTATCCTCCCTCCACTAATTTTCGACATATAATCCTCGTCTTGCTTCTGTTCCTTTTACACTACCGCTTTTTTTCAACGTGCACCGTATTTGAAAATACTTGATCCGTTTTTAGAAATAGAGGCCAAACGTTTCTCAGTATCGTAGGAGAAAGACATTCAGCAGAATGTAAGAACGCATTTCTGGGAGTAAAATTCTGTAGGAAAAATCTTCGAAATGCTTCAGTTTTATGATAAATATGTGCATAATATATACGAAATTTAAAGAAGGGTTTTATAATTTTATATATATATTTACAAATCAGTTTATCAATGTCCTAGTTTTTTTAGCCCAAAGGGGCGCTAGGACATAAGGGCTGCTTAGTCTCAAAACGGCATTTTGTAGCGTTTCAGTATAAACAGTGAATCAACTTTTAAATTGTCGACACCAAATATTATCGTCCTGTATTATATTTAGAGAAATTAAATATTGAAGAATCTGCAGGAATTTCTCGCATTGTGAAAAAACGACAGTACCTAAAGCCATCAAAGTACGAATAACGTAATCTTCCACGCCAGCATGCTCACCTGCAAAACCCGAATCTTTAATTTCAAATTTATTTTATTTTCTTTTTCATAGTTTGTAAATCTTTAACGGAATTTTGATTAGAAAACTCAACAATTTCAAAGCGAACAATGGCAATACTGTAAGGAATAAAAGATTTTTATCTCATGTGCGCGAGACTGTCTATCAGAAATTCTAATCATACGCTGTTTCTAAATATTTTACGATATTGCTGTTGAATTGGAATTTATGTGGTTTAAGTGCAAAGAACATGATATTTAATAAATAAAAATAACACATAAAATGTCAAAAAAGTCCCTTTGGACGTAATGTAAAATCCGAAAGCTTTCGGATTTTATTTCAATGTTTTTAATTTTATAATCCCTTTTAAAAGCCCAAACGGGCGTTAGCCCAGAAGGGCTATTAGTTTCGTAATGGCATTTTGCATCGAATCCCTTTTTCGAACTGTTGCCACCAATATTTTCGCACTGTATTATATTTAAAGAAACTAAATAATGAGAATTTACATGAAGTATGTATGTTTTTTGCATTGTAAAAATCAACTTTACCTAGAGTCATCAGATTTTTGATAACATAGTCCTCCACCCGATAATGGTCACTTGGAAGCCCGAATATAGGAATCTGGAATTTGTTTTTATTGTCTATTTCATATTCTGTAAAACTGTAACGAACTTTTGATTAAAAACTCAGCAGTTTCAAAGCGAGCAATGGCAACACTGTAAGGAATAAAACATTTTTGTCTCCTGTGTGTGTCTCCAGAGTATGTATCGGATATTCTAAAGCTATGCTGTTTCTAAATATTTTTAGCCCAAAGTGACTTTAGCCGAAATGCTCCCGAAATATGAATGCGTCTGTAAATAAAAATATCACCGGTTTGGACCTAATATTTATTTTTTCAATTTTTATTTATTTTTTGTGTACTGAACCCAGTTTTATATTAACTTTTCAAACAAATGGTTTACGCTTACATTATTTTCTTATTTTTTATAAAACGTTTTAGAAAAGTATTTAAAATAAATGGATCTTATATCAAGTTAAAGAAAGTACGTAACTGTCGAAAGAAAAACTGAAGCAAGGAGTATAAAAAGTTTTCACGGATCGTGTTTTTAAAATAACTTACTTAACTAGCTTATTACAAGATAAATACTACTTTTTTTTGCGATGATCATAATAAAAAAATAGAGGGAATGAAGGTGCCTGTAGATTTCTTTATGTAAAGTAATATATTCATATTAAAATAAATTTCATAATCCTTAATTTTAATAAAACAGAATTATATTTGTGTTAGTTTCGTATATTTCATAAAAAGCATGTGCATATTTGTATCCTATAAAATAATTTGTTAAAATTCTACAGGATATTTGACTGAGCTCCAGATATTGTTATTTCATAAAATAAAAAACAGATATTTATATTTTATGCAACAATGCCTTTAAAGATTACGTTAATTCAACTAATGCAAATGATATATATATTCGCTTTTTGGAGCTTTTATAAAAGGAGTCTTACATTTAGTAGTAATGAAACTTTTTTTCTCTTTTATTACTTTCAGCTGAAATTATGATTACAATGTTGTGCTGCCGTTTCCCATTTTCTTATACAAATGAATGAATTTTAAAATATTTATACCTCTTCTTGAATTTATTGCATAATTCTAAAATTATTTTCGATTATATTTTCGCGAAATAATTAGTTTGTTTTGAGAAAGAAAAATTTTATGTCAAATGATTTTGCCATTTCTTCTTTAGAAGGATAACTATTTATCCGGGAAAATCTTAAAAAGAGTACAAGCAGCTATGATTTTAGTCTAAGAAATAATTGAATAAAATTAGGCTTTCAGCTATGGACTATTTCGGCTACGAATATATGAGAGACATATGCGAAATTTAAGTGTCTATAAAGCGATTGTGCGAAAAATGTGCCATTGAATATGTTATTTCATACCTTGCTAAAAAAATTTAGAGGAATAAGAATGTTCGAAACACTTATAAAACAGGCTTAAACTATTGAAAACTGCATTTAAAAACTTTAAAAAATATGCAATTTCTGTGTAGTTAGTGCTTGAAAGTAATATTTGAATCTGTCCTACAAAATTTCGATTAAAAATATATATGAGTTAATTTGGGTCAGAAGAGTATGGATTTCGTATTTTAATAGCACATTGAAAAACATATTATTCATTGACACATTTATTTCTTTTGGAGAACGAAAAAAAATTTGCTTCATAGATTTGTAATAAAATGGCTCAAAAATTGTCATTGTGCGAAAGGCTATTTTATTTTTATTTATTTATTAGTCCAAAGGGGAAATTTGCTCAGAAGGACTATAAATTTCAGTTTGGCAATTTGCGTCGATTCACTAAAAGCGTTGTTTCAATTTTAAACTGCTGCCATCAAATATTATCACCCTGTATTATATTTAAAGAAATTAAATAATGAAGAATCTGCATAAATGTATGTATGTTTCTCGCAGTGTGATAAAACGACGGTACCTAGAGCCGGTACCTCAAATTTTGAATAAAGTATGTCTCCACCCGAATATGGGCATCTGGAAGCCCAGTTTGGAATTTGTTTTATTATCTATGTCATATTTTGTAAAGATTTAACGAATTTTTTATTAACAAACTCAAGGATTTCAAACTGAGCAATGGCAACGTTGTACAGAAAAAACATTTTTATCTCTAGTGCGTGAGACTGTGTGTCAGAAATTCTAAAGATATGCTCATTTTAAAATTATTTTGTGATATTGCTCTTGAACTGAATTTTATGGCTTAAGTGCGAAGAACATGATATTTAATAAATAAAAGTAACACACAAAGTGTTAAAAAAAGTCCCTTAGGACTTAATTTAAAATCTGAAACGTTTCAAATTTCTTTCTTTTTTATTTATATCTTTGAAATTGAAACCATGGTTCTGCCCTGAACGGTGAAAAAATTGTTTAGTTAATGAATTTTTTTGAAGCATGTGTACATTACAGCTATCATGAATCTACTACCAAAATTCGCTTTAATTAATAATAGCTGTATACTAATTCAGTGAATACTATATCTCTTTGTTACTCTATAATATCAAGAGTACATTTTTAGAACTCGGAAAAAAATTATATTCAGAACTGCAAGAATTTATGGAGAAATTTCATAATTTTTTCTCATTTTGCAAAATATTTAAGAATTAAGAAAGCAATACCTAAATAAAATATGAAAGTTATTAAAAGGCAAAGTAAATGGTAATAAATGACCAAGATATAAAAGAAATTTGGTTTTTTATAACACCTATTTCATCAATTCTTTTTTATTTGTCCCCAAATTGATTTCTTTCTCAAGAAAGGCATTTTTTCTCCGAAACTGAATACCAAATCCTACGATTGGTGTCATTGACAGTGATGAGGCAAATATTACCAAATTTGTATCAGTTACGATGGTTTCTCATGTATAACGTGGATATGAGTCAATTCGCTTAGAAAGTCCTCCACTGAAGCTTTACTGCTTTTAGGCACAGAGCCCTCAAATACACAAGTCCATTAATAACGGGATTAACATCACTGGATATGTAACTCACAGTAGTAAGCACAGATTGTTATTAATATCTATTAAAACATATAATATTATGATAATTAACACAAAATACTAATGGCCAAGCAATAAAATCGCTGAACACAGGTAGTTCGGTTCGAATTCCGGCGAATGGGCTGGCTACATGGACGTTTTCGTGATTTTTTCCATTGTGTAACTTGTACAGGAGCCAGTTTTCCTGAGACAGTCCTCTATGAAGGCATCCCTCGTTTGGCTGATAGCCCTTGAGCGCTTTCTCGAATACCCCAAACCAAAAAGAAATATTTCAAACAAAGGAAAAAATAGATATTAAATTTTAAATAGTCATATTTTGTTCTTAGGCTGTGAAATTATTTTAGTGGACGTGAAGGTAAGATATCACAAAAACTGCACATAAAATGTTAATAAGATGTGAAAGCCGATTTCAAGAAATACATACATACATTAGTCTTTTTAGTGAAACCTTAATCTCAAGTATTAATTAATGAATTTTAAAATAAATGATAATCAGTACCCAATTTAACATAGCTCATCAGTTCTTAGTCGCAAATAACGCCACTAGCTGCCGAGTAGTAAAGTCACTGAACACTAGCATTTCGACATGAAATTGAGTTTTCCCCAGGTGTAACGTCAATACGAGCGAGTTTCCTTTAAAAAGTCCTCCACGAAGGCATCCCTCCCCATACAGAGGTAGCCTTTCTTTGTCTAAATCAATTAACCATAGTCGTAAATAACAAATTGCTTTCTCTCCGAAAGTCGCACATGAAAGTTAAATTTGTCTATTTATCTTTATCTGAGCATCTAATTGTGCCATTTCAAATCTTGATCCAGACAAAGAATTGGAAATTCTTACTTCCTTTTTAGAAATGTTTTCCATCAACCAGATCACCTTCATAATTTTTTCACCCTCGTATAATGATTGCGACGGCTTTATAAAAAGCTTTTTATATTTTTCTTCTACTAACAGTTATTTTTCATAAATATATACTCTTACTGGCTGAGTATTTTATGCCCCAGTCGGTTTGAAATTTGGAAATAAACACAACTTCATAACAGTAAAATATTATTATCAAATACCATTTGGACCCTTTTTATTAGATAACATTTTGAGTCAAACGGAAGCATTTTGCTCAGGGTAAAAAGTGCATCTTATGTTTTCATATACTTCCAGTATTTTATTTTATCAACTCCAAAAAGAGATTGCGATATATTTTTTCCACCCTCGTATAATGATTGCACTTAATTGGTAGTAGAGAGAAAGAGATCGTTAGAGAAAGATGTTACAATGCGAGGGTCATAAATAAATTCCTCAAATCCAGCCGTACCATCTGCTGACCTGAAGGCGATTTTCGTGTCCAAACTGGAAAATACTGAAAAGTCTTCAACGAAATCTCTTACGATATTATTTGCGAATGATTTCACATCATGCCAAGAAAATTTCTCAGTAGTTATTTTTAGACGAGAAATCAGAAAAGCAAAACAAATTTTTATTTAAGGAAACGCATCTTGTTCTCATATTTCAGGGTATAAAATGCCAGACTTCACATTCACACAACTAAATGAATTTCGATACAAACATATAAATGATGCATTAGTTTAAAATGGAATTACACGATTTGAACTCTCTCAAAAAATCTCATTTTCATTTCAGGGCAATTACTGAATATATATATATATATATTGAAGTAACTTTTTTGTGAACTGTTATAGTAGTTTGAAAAATACAGTATTTTAAATCAATGCGCACAGCTAAAAATAAAAATTATGTCAAATTTCTGTGTTTCTGCATCCATTGTAAGATACCTGTTTAAGTATTTATTCCATGCTAAAAGAAATTATTTGTAAATTAGGTGATGCTAAATTCTTTAAAAGCTATTCATGGGTTCGGTTCAAATTACATTTAATTTTGCAGAAGAATTTGGTTTGGCAAATTTTTCGTATACCCAAAGATTTCGTTGAAGGCCTTTTTGGTATTTTCCAGTTTGGGCACGAAAATCGCCTTCAGGTCAGCAACAGGATTTTATTTATGATAGGCTGGACTTGAGGATTTTATTTATGACCCTCGCATTGTAACATCTTTCTCTAACGATCACAGTTTCCCCACTACCAATTAAGCGCAACAGGAAATCGGAGGAAAGAGAGAAGAGAATATTCCGTCCTCAACGATTTCAAAGTGGAAAATGTAAGGCAGAAAAAATCGTTCGAAATGATTTCGGATCTATTAAGAGCTAACAAAATAATCCGTTTGTAACGATTTGGAAAGCCATCTTTCGATACGGAAAAATCCGTTCGTAACGCTGAGAGGATTAAATAAAAAATTTTGCTAAGTTAAATCAAATACTATTAAATTTAGGATGGTAAAAGTGAATTAAATATTTATTATATTAAACGATTGTTTCACCAATAATAATTGAAAAATGTTCTTTTCTTTTCTTATTTTAACAACAGGATTTTAAATTTAAAATAATTTGGTATACTTTCATACCCAATATTTTTTTTGTTAGTTATGGGAATATAACATAACACAAAGTTGTACTAGAGCTATAATACTATTCTTTCTGAAGTGTTTTTCAAAAACTCTTGCTTACTTCATTTCAAAAGTTTAAAAATATTTCACGCATGCCTTTTGTGATTCAAATGATGATATGTTGGAATAAATTAACTCAAAACAAGATTACCCCAGCTCATTTTTTACATCACACAAATTGCTAACAATTTCGGAAAGGACTAAATTTTAATGCGTAACTAAATGCGTTAGACATATCAAAAGAATCAGAGAATAAAATTTATTAATTCTTTGACATGGTGAGGAAATTACATTATATTAAATTTTGAATTATTGGTTTTCCTTCTGATATAATTCATAATAATGTATCCAATTTTAGGAAACTCTACGACTTTATCCACCTGGACTCCTCATTGGAAGAAAAAATAAAGCAAGCATTAGAACCGGTGAGTATGGCTTCTGGCTTATAAAAAATGAGATCCAAAAACCAAGAAAAAAAATATCTTGAATAAACGAATTTGAGAGTTGTGTTTGCACATCTGAAAGACGATGTCCATTCAAAATTCGCACTAAACGAATAAGTGAAGCGTTAGCAGCGCCACTATGCACACGCAAATCACTTTTACTTTAATACGTGTAAACCTCCTGCGCTTTATTTACACTCATGTCCATAAATTAAGGATAATGCAAAATCAGGCAAAGGAAGAGTTAGAAGCAAAACAAATTTGACATATTGGTAAAGCTTATTTATTATACAAAAGGTAAAGAGCAAAAAAGGTGCTATATGTTTGATATTATTTAAAAAAATTTTCTCCATGGAGCAAATTACAAAAAACACTTATAAGGTTTCTCCTTCAATCTCTTAATCTTCTTGCTAACATACGCTGTGAAACCCTATGTGGAGGACAGTGTGCAAATCTAGGCTATGTCCTTTGGTGTTGAAGAACTACAAAGTCAGAAGGAGGGTTTAAAGTACCCTTTAAATCAATTACAACTCTCCAACTTGAGAGTAAGCCACTACTTGGGCTGAACTAAAATAATATGAAATAAAATGTGTTAACAATTTAAATACTTAAGTTTAACCTTAAGTAGGACGGCGAGGGAAGCCTAACTCTTAGTGAAATGCAATAATGCAAATTTCACAAGCAAGAACTAGTAATTGCAAATTGCCTATGAAGGCGAACTTTCAGTAGACAGAGTAAATCTTTGCGCGCACAGCCTTACGGCGATAAATCCAAGACTCTTTTTCCCCTCGTTAACTCCTGCCTTTTAAACTGCTATCAGATATATGCGATTTGCATAAATATCTCGCTTGCGCTAAATTCGGGCAGCAACTGAAACTTTGAGATATCGATAGGAAAGTTCAAACTAAAAATAACTTGGTTAATTAAAATAATGAATGCTACACCCTATTTACAAAAAACCAATATTACATGGTTGGTGTGATTGTTAATACATTGTATGGCTCCCAGACAATGCAATACAGTCCGTACAACGCCTAGGCATGCTGAGTATCAAATTATCGATCTGATCTTGGGGGATATTACACCACTCAATGCTGTCCGAAGTCCGGGAGACATGTAGGAGGAGGTTGTCGGGCTGCAACTCGTCGGCCAAGTATGTTCCACACGTGCTGTACTGGATTCAAGTCCGGTGACAATGCTGGCCAGTCCATACGGGTGATATCCTCCGATTGAAGGCATTCGCTTACGATGTTTGCACGGTGAGGACGGGCGTTGTCATCCATAAACACAAATTGTGCGTCCATAGCGCCCCGAAACAAATGTACATGTTGTTCCAGAATGACGTTCCGATAGATTTGGCTTGCCATGGTTCCATTTGAACATGCAGGTCAGTTCTGGAACCCAGAATAATTCCACCCCAAACGAGTACTCCTGCACTAACGTAACGGTGTCGTTCAATGATGTTTTCTTGGTGGTAACGGGTACCTCGAGCCCTCCATTTGAAAGTCCGGCGAGAATCAGACTGCAAGCTAAACCTGGACTCGTCGGAAAACAACACACAAGCCCATTGTTGCGGTGTTCACAATGCATGCTCTCTACTCCAGGCTAACCGCAGGCGACAGTGAGTTGCAGTAAGTGGAACGCATCTGACAGGTCTACGAGCATATAGACCAATCTGCCCTCACGTCTGTACACGGTCTGCCTTGAAATTGTCGTACCAGTGGCTGAAGAGAGCTGACGAGACAGGTCTGAGGCTGTGCTCCGCCTGTTTCTTTTGGCAGTAACTACCAAATACCTGTCCTCATTCGGCGTTGTAACTCTGGGGCGACCTGTGCTGTAACGTCTACTGACATTATCATCATCTTGGAATTGTTTCCAAAGCCTGGAGATGACGCTCTGAGCAATTCCAAGTTCGTCTGATACTTCCAGTTGGGTACGCCCACATTCCAGGCGGCCGATAATTCTACCACGTAAAAAATCATCCAAATACGTCCTGTGTGTCATAACTATTCGGTTATTGCACTGAAATGCTTATAAAGCGCCTGTGAAGAATTTAACTTCTTTGCCTGTTTCTTTGCCTGTATTCCTTATGTATCACTCTCTTACACTCTCGTCATTGTGACGTACCATCGGTGTCATCTGGTTACTTCCTGAAATTTGCATATGATTCTTGAAGATGTGTATAGTGATTTTACAGGTGATATTTTTATTTTAGAGTTCGATTTCCGCGTGACTCCGAATTATCCTTAATTTATGGACATGAGTGTATTTTCCGGAATTGATCTTGTGAAAGGGATTTGAATCAAAAATATCTTTAAGGAGACGAAAAATGTAGTATCAGCAATTTACTGAGTTTGAATGAAGCCATGCAATACGGTTACGAGCAGATAAATGTTTAGCCCTAAGGTCGTTAGCCCAGAAGGTCTGTTAATTTCATTTTGACCTTTTGCGTTGAAATCTTTAAATATCTGTTTCACTTTTCAAATTTTGTTACCACCAAATATTATCGCCCTGTGCTATATTAAAAGAAATTAAATAATGGAAAATCCGCATAAATGTATATAGGTTTCTAGCGTTAACTGCGTTAACGTTTCTGCGTTGTGGTAAAACAACGGTACCTAGAGCCATCAAATTTTGAATAACGTGATCCTTCCCCCGAATTTGGGCATTTGGAAGCCTTAATCTGGAATTTGTTTTATTATCTATTTCATTTTGTAACACTTTAAGGAATTTTTTATTAACAAACTCAACGATTTCAAAGCGAGCAATGGCAACATTATGCGAAAAAAAAACAATTTAAGTGTGAAAAAAATGATGTGTAACAAATAAAGGTAACACACAAAACGTTAAGAATAGCGCCTTTTTAGGCGTAATGTAAAGTCTGAAACCTTTTAGATTTTTTCTTTATTGCATCAATGAGGCTGGGGCCCGGCTTCACACGTGACACCACTAAATGGGAAGACCTCCGTATTCCCCGTTGAACTGTAGGACATCGCATTCCATCTGCAACAGACATACGAGCTTTGTTGACACGAACCTGACAGAGAGAGCTGTAGCACAGTGATTAGTCCAGAAAGAGCTCCGAGATTTGTTATGTACTCAGAAGATAATCGTTTCTATCGTATGTTGTTTAAAAGAATGTAATGTGAGCTTTTGCAACCAAGTGTCTGCTGAGTAGACACATTGGACCTACAACAAAAGTTACTGTCTATAAAGCTACTTCTATGACAGCAGGAACACATTCACAGTTATCCCACAAACCTTGATTGCAAATTTTACACCAGACTGGTATCTGCACCGGATGAGCTGCTACTCTCGAACAATATTCCAGGGGGCCTTTTTCAACAGGATAACGTGTCTTCCCATACCTTTGCTTTCATCCAAAGTAGTGTCCAGAGTGCCGTCAAGTTTCCTAGCCTGCGAGATTACCCGACTTTTTTTCCGTTGAGCAGATATAAGACGTGATTAGACGACAAATACAGCGCCATACAAAAACAGCACAGGCCTTTACTGATTTGACATTTTGCCTTACACCAATAACACAAGAAACTTTTTATCACACTGTAGAGTCTGATTCATTTTGCTAGCTTACACTAAGTCAACTGTTAGTAAAACTAAGCGAACAAAAAAAACTGATAGCAGTTTCACATAAAATTTAAATTCATTCTACGCCATGATAGTGAATCTGCTTTTACCAGAAGAGAGCCTGATATATTGTACTTATTTTCTACTTAAAGCAAACAACTTGTAGAGCCATCAAGTATTTTTTGAAAGCAGAAGCGATGAAAAATGAGCAATGCCCTCGCCAGGACTCGAACCACGGATCTCTCGAGTACGCGCCGAGCGTGCTGCCACTAGACGACGAAGGCATGCGAAGGAGGAGGGAGAAATATCTTATAAAGTCACCTGTTAGCAGGACCTGAGAACCTGCGCAATGCGTTTAATTTCAAACTCGGCTATGGAATTTTGAAGAGCTTAGAAGTAAAAAGCATTTCAACTGTTTACTTCAGCTTTAAAATTTAAGTGTAATTTTGCCCATTGAAGTACGATGGATCCTTCTAATTGGTTTTCTGAGTGAAATAATTTACGTCCTTTGTTTACGTTCTTTTTGTGTATCTTTCTGGAACTAATAGTTTATTAATATTTTGCTTTATTAGGAATTTAGCTGTATTTGCTGTAGCTGCTTTTATCTGCAAAAATAGCAGAAGCTTGCGAATGACGAGCGTTTTATCAATAACTATCAAAATATTATTCTATGTACTATTACCTCATGATACTACAGGTAGAATCTAAATAAACACGTTTTAAATCCAACCACAAATTGGTCCCAAATTTCTGACTCCATTGTAAAAATCTAAAAAACAAGTGTTTAAATCTAGAATACTTCACCAGTGCGTTATATTGTGATTTACTGAATTGGAAAGGACTTGAAAAATCTTCACCGTTTCTTGCCGTTCTTTAAAGGAAATGAACCTGACGCACACAATCGTTTTAGCACTAATGGTAGAGAATTTCGCTAGGCAGGAATCAGACTCGGTACCTATACTCGAAGCCACTGAGGTCTCACGCAGCACGCTTCTGATTTTGACCAATAGATGTCGCCACGAGGAAAAGCGTCCGTTAAAGCACTGAAAGCAGTGTACAGCACGGAGCAATAAATCTACCTCATTCACAATCTGCCATAAAGCTCTCGAGTTGCATAGATCATAAATACGTATCATAACTACCCAAGTTAAACGGGATATATCTGAAAATTAACTGTTAGTAAAACTTAAACTATTACGGTCACGCAATAACTAAACCAGTTTCTTTGTGATTGCATAACCAAGTATTTTATGATTGAGGTCTTTATTCTCGCTTCTCTTTCCGTTTTCTTATCGCAGTGCAAAAGGGGACAATACACCTTTAACAATCCTAAAATGTTCAAAATTTGACCGATGTTTCTCATTAAAAAAAATACTATTCTAGTCATATGCATAAAACTTTCAGAGTATGTAGATTCATCATTTATGATCAATAAAAAATCAAGTAATGAAGAAAATTTTATATTTAATTTATATTAATAAATTTAATGCTAAATTACAGAAAAGATTTAGTTTCTAATTTTGTTCGAT
>KK121337.1:79103-107617 GCA_000611955.2 Stegodyphus mimosarum | reverse complement strand
TTAAAAATGATTGAATTATGTTGTTCTTATCTTCCGGTTAAGGTATTTATGCCTTTAGTTAACCTGCGTGTTATAGAATTATCAAAAATTTAAAAATTCTTTAAGGGCGGATAAGACTAATTTTTTTGGCCATAGCAGCCATATTTGTTCGCATTTGAAACTTAGCAGAATAGTTGATTTGTTGCCAATCTGGAGAGACTAAGCTTCGCATCAGCAAAATAGCGTCATATTTTATTACTGCGAATTAAATCATGCTTAATCAATTCTGGAATTTATTTGAGGATATAAGTGTTTAAGATTTACTTCGTAATTTTTAATATAGATGTTTCGAGTTTTTATGTATTTTTGCCTTTTTGCAAGGTGAGAACTGAATTAATTGAATGAGAAGTGGTGAATTGTCTGTGAAAAACTGTTTCTTTTTGTGTATGTGTGTGTTTATTAAATTTCTTTTATACATCGCTTTAGATTTATTACAATATTTGAATAGGGCATGTGGCAACGATTAAATAATTCTTCCAATGATATACATAATTTTTGTGCGTTCTGAATGATATTGAATAAATGAATATAAATATATAAGCTATATCTCCCACAGTCTTAGCGTACCTTCGTGGTGTAATGGTCAGCACACTGAGCCGGTATTTCAGAGGTCCGCGGTTCGATTACCGGCGAAGGCGTTGCACATTTTTCATGACTCCTGCTACTAAAAAACCTAATGTCTCTACAACTTTATCGAATTAAGAAATCCGACGAGTTTGGAAAACTTATTTGAGCTCGCAATCGAGTTCGAAAGCAGAAGAACGACTGACATTGAAAGAAGACACCAGTACGAGCAACGAAGCCAATTTGGTGCGCCGAGGCCACAACAGAGGCAAGGTCACGGCTACGGTAGCAAGTCGAATCAGTTGTGAAAGAAACCTGAATATTCAAAAACAACCAGCGAACGTCGACAGTTCAAAAAAAGGCCAGCGGAAAGGCGCGGAAAAGCAGAAAGAAGATTTAAACTGAAAATGATTTCTGCTGACGGGAGGGTGCGGAAATCAGAAGGCCAAGAAAATCCCTCTACCATCACGCTCAATATAGTTGATGTGAAAAATTTAGTTATTCCGAAGATTGAAGTGTTAGGGAACAATATTCCAACCACCGTTCTCCTGGATACAGGAGCTCGGTGTAGCTTTGTGGCAGAAGAATTTTTTAAAATATATTTTTATAGGTATAGAATCTACAGTTCGGATAATACAACGGCGACAGCAGCTCAAGGGGAAAGATGGAAATGTATAGGTAAAGTACCACTCTATATCCGCATTACGGACGAGCAGGTAAAAATTCTGTACCTTATTGTAAGAAATCTTCAAGCAAGTATAATATTGGGAGTAGATTTTCTTTCAGCGTCCGAAGTAACACTCGATTTCAGTAGGCATCACTTAAGCTGACCATGAAATCCATGGCGGAAGTGAAAGCGGACCCCCCACATTGAAGCTCGAACACCTGGAACTGAAGAGCAAGAAAAACTTGGCCAAGTGGTAAGTGAATTTTCTACTTTGTTCAGTGACATTCCCGGATTTACGCAATTAACCAACACTGAAATAAATGTGGGAGATTCACAGCCAGGTCGCCAGAAGGCTTACCGCTATGACAAGTCTAAAGAAAAATTTATAGAATGCCATATTAAAGATATGCTAGTGAAACGATCATTACGCCTTTCTCCAGTAGTTATGCCAGTCCCGGTTGTTCTATGTAAGAAGAACCCGAAAAGGTAGCGTTTTGCAATAGACTATCGCACATTAAATAACGTTACTAAGTATCCGTTTTATCCATTGCCCATTATTGAGGAAATCTTGCGAAACATAACTTCCACTAAGTTAGATTTAACATCCAGTTATTTCCAAATAGGCGTAAAATCTGAAGGTGTACTGGAGACCGCTTTCGTAACTCAGTCTGGCACTTATGCATGTTTGCGTATGCCTTTTGACCTGCCAGGCGCGCCAGCAACATAACGTTGTATGGACATTGTTTTAACACCCGTGCTCGGGAATGGCACTTTTATTTATTTAGATGACATTATCGTTACTACTCCTGCAGCTCCCAGCCCGCATCAGCCTCAGAAAATATTACTAAAGAACTTGCACCTTCTTAGCTTAATTTATCTCATAAAACTTTAACTAAACCGATTAAATGCCTCTAAATAAACTTGCAGCGTGCAAAAGCTGCAACTGCAGAAGCAGTAAAATTTGCGATAGAAAATAGCATTGATATTATATTCGCACAAGAGCCATATACTCACTCCGGCAAAGTCACTGCCTTTCCATTAAAATGGAATGTATACCAGAAAATTTACAGTACTCAGGCTCCACACGCTAAATTAATCTCCTGCAATATGGAGTGCAGTTCTTCTATCATTTGCCAGGAAAGGGATAGTTTTGCGGTTCTTCTGGAGCTACAAACATTCTCAACGGTTGTAGACTCCCAGTACTGTTCTCCAACAGAGGACCAGTCTTCGCTGTTTCAATGTACGCAGAATATTTTCCACAACTTTCATATCCCTAACATGGTATTTGCAGGAGATTGTAGCGCACATAATACAGCTTGGGGCTATCGAACAACTGATAGCAGAGGACGTGCACTGGAAGATTTTATTTACAGTAATAACCTTTTCTTACAAAATACAACAGACGCCCCACCATTCTATGATCGAATATATGTTCATGGGCTTACCACTACTTCGGCAGCCAATTTAATACAGGGCTGGCAAATTGAAGATTCTATCAGTCTTTCTGATCACAAATATATTACCTTCTCAATAGATAAAGTTACCTCCATTCCAATATTAAAACGTTGTAACCTCTCAGGTCGCAAACTAAACGGCTTCATCAGGAAAATTCATAGTAAATTAAGAGATCTAGAACATCACTTCTTGTGGGCAAATACTCAATCTGAATTGGAAATCTTTTCTGAATTATTACAAACAGCCATACAACAAACATGCAATGACACTCTGCCTGTCCGAAGTTCCAAACGCCTACAAGCAGTTAGCTGGTGGACAGGCGCTCTTCGAGCACAACAGCGGAAATATTGTGCCGTTCGTCGAAGGCTGAAAACCGACAGAAGACTTAATCTACAAACAGATACGTTTCAGATGAAACAAGCCATCTGAAACGTATGATTCTAAAAGCAAAAACGTATAATAACATATAATTCTATACCGTAAACGTATGATTCTAGAAGCAAAAATCAATTCGTGGAAATCGTTCTGTACAGAAAATAAGGAAATATATGGTATACACCATAAAACAGCTAGTGGAAAATTATTTATTCCTGCTCGTTTCCATGTCACACCTTACTTATAATCAAACACTACTTATACTGAGGGCACATTTCAGCAAATTCTTCATGCTGTCTTTGGCCACGATGACGAACAAGAAAATACAGCTTCTCACATCCTCATTAAGAACAATAATAATACGTCTGAAGCTCCTCCGGGTCCTGATTTCACAAAACAAGAACTTCTGCCAGTGCTACGACATTTACCCAAAAGGAAAGCACCCGAAACGGCTGGTGTTGATTATTGCATTACCAAAATAATTATAAGCACAGCTCGAGCTTTCTTTATTCAGTTCTTCAACAAACTTCTGCACACGGGCACCTTCCCACGGAATGTTATAATAGGACAGGTAGTCCTGTTCCTGAAAAAGAATAGAGACCCAAGTAACACTGGCTCCTTTTGCCCAATCTGTTTACTTTCAGCAATGGGCCTAATTTTTGATAAAATTTTAATGAACCATTTACGTTTTCACCTACATAAAAACAACATCCTTAGTCCACGACAATTTGGTTTTAGTCCCGGCTTTTCAAGGCTCCACGCTATGTATGATATCCTGGATATAATACTCCAGAATAAAAACAACGTCTGTCACACAGCACTCTTAAGCATTGATCTTAAGAGTGCCTTTGACAATTTGTGGTAGCCCGGTGTAAAACATGCTCTCAGAACAGCACAGTGTCCTCAAAATTTATAACAGACTCTTAGTCTTTATCTTTTAGACAGGAAACTTATTTTAATACATACAAATGGCACCATAGACCGACAGCAAACAAAAGTATGCTCACAGGGCTCATGTGCTGGCCCGCATTTATGTAATTTAACTTTCAACAGTGTATTAACAGCATATTGGCCAGCACATACTGAAATATTTCATATGCGGATGGCGCTGCTCTGCTCGTTAGGGGAAAAACACGAGAGGAGCTGCAAAAAAGCCTGTGCACTCTTCTCCTCTCTCTGTTCGAAACTAGAGTTAACTATAGCAGAACATAAATCTCAAGCTTTGCTAATACCCAAAAAAGGTGGATCACTGGCACGAAGACCTAGAATAGTATTAAATAATCAACGCATGAAGATCAATCGAGAGTTAAAATATCTAGGTCTAATTTATGATTAGAAAATGACCTGGATACCCCACATCCTTGACTTCAAAACAAGGACTGCGACAATCGCCAAGCAAATGAAGCGATTCCAGGGGTATGGGTGGGCTCTAAACCCATATATCCAGACAGTGTTATTTCAAACGGTTGCCGAAAAGATGGTTACTTATGCAGCTGCTGTATTGGCTTATCCCATGCAGGGTCGCAAAATAAAAAAAATAATTAATCATTAATTCTATTCCACGTCCTTTTGCTTTGAATATCACAAGAGCTTAAGGTACCACAGCATCTGACGTTCTTAATGTACTAGCTGGACTGCTGCCTCTCCACCTTAAAGAAGAGGCAGTTCGGCAAACAGTCAAACATCTGCAACGACCAGCAACTTTTCGCGATGAGATTTATCTGCCGGAAAGCTATAAGAGATTAATGTCTAACTGCTCATTACATCCATCACTCCAAGGAGCTGGAGTTCGAATTCAAATGCAACCGGACTCTGCCACTTCCAATTCAGAGACGAAAATCTACAATGGCGGCTCTAACATAGATGCCAACACGGCCGCAGCTTATGCCGTTTTTCAAAACAATACTGTTATACACCAATGGAGAGGACGGTTTAGACCACAGAACTCTGTGTTTCAGGCAGAAGTGGTTGCCATTTCTTAACAAATTTGTTATCTCATTAACAAGCACATTTCCGCATCAACGGTTAAAACAGATAGCCAATCCTCTCTACATGCTGTAGGTAATCCTGAAAATCCTTCACCCCTAATACACGGTATTTAAAGAGATCTACGAGAGCAAATGCCACATCAAATCAAACTACAATGGGTTAAAGCTCATGTTGGCCTATTAGGAAATGAACTGCTGATCATTTAGCTAAAGATACAGCCTCCGGACATGCTGACGTACAAATAAACTTACAGTGGCCTGCATCACATCTCAAGAAGACATTACGACTCCAGGTCTTAGGTCAATGGCAAAACGAATGGGACAATAGCCTGACTGGCAGACGCACGTATTACCTCTTGTACGTCAACACAGAACGAAACATTTCTTCTCCATCTTTAGTTCGTTACATTACTGGACATAAGCCTTTTCCCCAATATCATGCAAGACACGGCATCAGTAACACTTGACATATGTAGCTGCGGGGAGGTCGGTACACCCGATCATTACGTCACAACTTGTCCTTTGACAGAAGAACAGCACATTCCTTTTCCCGGCTCCAATCGGCAAGACTTTTTCAAATTGTTGATAAAGACACTCCACTTAATTCGCACATTAGTGCGTATCATTTGTAAGGTATTTCTCACGCCTTCTTCGCATGCCTTCGTGGTGTAGTGGTCTGCATGCTCGACGCGTAACCGAGAGGTCAGTGGTTCCATTTCCGGCTCATTTTTCATGTCTCCTGCTTCGAAATGACCTAATTTCTCTACACATTGATAAGCTCTCTTCTTTAAACTTGGATTTATGTTAATCATCATATAACTTTATTCTGCATATAAGCTCTGCACGAATCGGCATATATGACTTCTGCGCAACTATACTTCATTACCTAATATATACAATATTCTATAGTATATCCATATGTATTTGCTTATTGTATCATAGAGCCTTATTACGTTTTTTGTATTTATATTACTTATTAGGCATATCATACATATGTCTAAAACGTTTTGTAACAAATATCATAAATACACCATAGTACTTTGTATACTGTTTTGCATTACTTATATTCATCATTTACCCATTAATTAATGGATTTATAGTGTGTATTTAAACTTAAACTGTATCATGTCATATGTACAACTATTTTTAACTGGCATAATATTTTCAATGTAATTTACTGCAAACATAGCCCATACCTATGTATTTATTATTACTGTAATCTGCTGTAGACTACTGTATTTTTATCATCCTATACTGCATTTTATCATACTGTACTGTATTTTTATCCTCCTATAATCTCTCTATAATTATACGTTTGACTTCTCTTCAGGAGTTTATCCTCGAGCTGTATCATGTATTAAGTATAATTATATGTCACTTGTTAGAAGTCTTATACAATAACACATATCACTTCTTATTTACATCGCATTATGTTAAATGTATCGTAACCTGTTACTTACACAAATGCAACAAATCTTTATTGCCAAGGTATACTACAACTGTTTGTAATCAATCATTCATTTTCAATTATGTACTGACGTATTTCAGTTTGTGTTGTCTTGAGGGCTCTCTCGATCATGGCGGACGTGTGCTCCACTAATTAACCGTATGGTAGAGGCATACTGCCTTCGTTCCTCCTTCCTTACCCTTATTCTTACTAGTAATAATTTAGAACAACACATTAAAGATTTAAAAGAAGTGTTTTCATTGTTAAATGAGGCCGGTCTAAAAGTTAATGCTGAAAAGTGCAAATTCCCAACTACAGATTTACGTTATTTGGGGTATAAAATTTCCCAGAAAGGCACCGAAACCGACAAATCAAAAATAATTACAATTCGGAATTATCCGCCGCCTAATAAGGCGAAGAAACTATCCTCTTTTCTAGGGCTCTGCTCATACTATACATCCATTATATAGGATTTTGCCACCATTGCCGAACCACTATTAAATTAAAAAACAGGAAAGGCAAGATTTTCGTGGACAGACTAAGCTAACACCGCTTTTAAAAAATTAAAACAAGCGTCAACACAAGTCCCAGTTTTGAAATTTCCTGAAAATGAAAAAAATTTAGAAATCGCGGCCGATGCCCCGGATTCTGCCGTAGGGGCAGTTATTTCCCAAAATGGGCAGCCCGTGGCATTCTTTACTAGTACTTTAAACGATACTCAAAGACATTATTCAGCAACAGAAAGGGAAACACTTGCAGTTCTGTTAGCAGCACAGAAGTTCAGGGTCTATTTTGGAAGTTCTCCAATAACGGTGTACTCTTATCATGCGGCGGTCGCTAGATTATATTCAGAAAAGAATCTATCGCCAAGACTAATAACATGGGCACTTAAATTACAGGAATATAATTTGATAATTAAACACACGCCGGGAAAGAAAAATGGCGTAGCAGATGCCCTGTCAAGAATCAAGATAGATGAAGAAGGGAATAGTGTTAAAGTGAAAATGCTCACATTCCATATGACACATTCCCGTGAGACCGTAATAACGCAACTGGGCAAGGATCCGAAATTTTAAAATATATATGATTATTTAAGAGTTCCTGAAAACTTTAGCCACCAAGATTATGTGGCGATAAGAAATAGGGCGGCCCATTACGAACTGATAGACTGTCTATTATTTTATACGAAAACTACGAATAATTACAATGAAATACGACCTGTTATCCCAGCTGGTCTTAGATGCAATATATTGCGGGAATTGCATGATTCGCCCCTAGCAGCTCATAATGCCATTCGGAAAACCATTCAACGCGTACGCGAAGCAGTTTATTTTCTTGAACTGCGAAAGTTTAGAAGGGCATATGTTCAGTCTTTCCAACATGCCAGGCAGTTAATTATGAAAATTTCCGCCGGGCCTCTTTTCTAAATAGCATTAAATTACTATTTCCAAATGAAATAACTGCCGTCGATTTATTGGGCCCTTTCCCGAAAACTTTCCCGAAAAAGTAAAAGTCAGTATCTCCTTGTTAAGGTTGACCATTTTAATAAATGGACCGAATTTGTTCCGCTAAAACGAGCCTCTTCGAAATTAGTTACTGATTCTATTTTAAATAAATATATTTTAAAATACGGGGCGCCCCTAAATGTTATATCGGACAATGGTCCTCAGTTTATAAGCAATATTTTGAAGACATGTGTCAAAACCTGGACATTCATATAAAAATGGCCCCGTATCGGCCGCAATCAAATACAGCATAACAGGTCAACAGAAACATAGTTAAAATTATTCGTAGTTATGTTAAAAATTTTCACAAAAGCTGGGATAACTATGTAAATTAATTAGCTTCCGCTCTTAGGGCCGTCGAACACGACACGACGGGCAAAACTCCTGCTGTGTTAGTTTTAGGCAGGAAGATTATAACCCCACTGGACAAATTGTTTTATGTTCAAAAAAGGGCCCCTGAATTTCAAATGGCGGATATACAAAAGTTTATTAAGGATTCAAAGGAAAACACTGAAGTATCACAGAGGAAACAGAAGCTTTACTATGACATGAAAAGACGAGTAGTAACTTAAAATGTGGGGGATAAAGTACGTAAGCTGAAACATTCACTTTCTTCAGCGGCAGAAGATAAATTAGCAGACTTTTGCCCACGGTTTGAAGGGCCTTACAGTATTCAAAATGTAACCCACCTTTAGTAGTCTTAAAAGCCAAGAATGGTGAAACATTTACGGCAAATATGGACTAAATCAGTTATACAGTTACAAAATCAGTTAGCCGTTTTAAAATCGAGATAAAAGGAAAATTTCCAAGATCTTTTGCAGCATCCGGCGCGGCAGGCACCATCTCAAGACATGGCACAACAACAACGACCGCCACAAGAAAGCCACAAGAAAAGATATGAACAAGAAAAGAAAAGCCTCCCGATGGAAGACCGGAGATAACAAGAAAAGGAAGATATTCCCCCGACCAGAAAGTAGAGTGCACGACCGGCTGCAACAGGAGGAAGAGGGAAATTCTATTAGTACGAAGAGGGCGAGAAGAAATGGCCGCAGTTATAGCACCTATGAGAAAAGAAATAGCGAGCCGTCAGAAAGGATTCTACGCAGCAATTGTCCACGAATTGACTCGGGAAAGCCAGCTGCAGATCCAAGGCAGCAACAAAAGTTCGAATAGCGAACAGCCAGAACTCGGCAACATTAGACTAGAAATGTCCCGACGCCTCCAAGGACAGCACCCAACAAGCGACTGGGAAACCAACCAACGCATAGGAAGAAGTTTTTCAAAGGCCATCAGGCACGCCCAAAAAGAAAACGGACTGAGGAGGAGACTGAGCATCAGGCCCGGACAAGGCGTCGGATCAATCAAACCCTGGCCTTCGCTACTTTCCAGGATTGGGCGGCTAAACGGATGTCGGGATATCACAAAGATAAGTAAAAATTTATGTTACTTTGCAACTTTAAGTTAATTTTTCGTTCTTACTGCAAGTGGCAAAACTTAAGGAGAGGTTTACCTCATATGAGGTCTACCTTTATCGACAAAAAGGCAAGAAATGAGTTTTACCTATTTGTTACTATGTTTTTCAACTACTCGCGAGTAATCTGAAATTTTTGCACAATAATAAAGTGAAAATGCTTGAGTATTGTAAATGATTTTGTAACTGTATAAGAAGCGGACCTTATAAACATTCTAAAACTATTGTATAAAGCTTTATTTAAAAATTTATGTTAAGAAAAGACGTTTTAGTCTGAAGGACTTATAGTTGTTAAATGTAAAAGAAACGGCACTGCCTTTCAATAGGAGAAATTTAACTGAATGTTTTCAAATGTGTAGAATTAATGGCATGTTAATGTGTTCTTATATATGTGTGAACTGTTCCGTTAAAATTTAAGAAGTACTGTGATATGTTAAAAGTGGAAGCATTATATGAATGTAAAAGTTTAAAACCGCTGTGTTAAAAGAATTTAACTGCATAAATGCAACTTTCGTTTTCCGTTTCATGCAAAGTTGTGCATCACTTTAAACAGGGCCTGGAGATCTTGAAAGTATTCCTCAGGAGATGAAGGCGGATCCGAAGGGAGACCTAACACAATATCACAAGTCAGACGAAGTCTCAAGGCAAACAGAAGGCAGACCGGTAGTCTGGTGTTTCTCTTCGACCCTAGTATGATTTCGGCAGCTTTCTGAGCAGGGTCTTTCAGACGAGACGTCGGCCTTTCCAGCTGAGGATCCTTTCTGATGATGGATAGTTTCATCCTTTGATGCTGAAAGCAGTTTTTTGTTTTTGAAGTCCAAAAAAATTTGTATTTCGTTAGAAAGTCCAATCCGAGTATGCAAGGATCTGTAATATCCGCCACATATGCCATGGCGAGAACCTGAAGTGTTTCCGTTGGCTTCTATTGACCGGATTTTAATTGACGCCTGCTTTTATCTTTTACACACTTCTCCTCAAAGGACAGCTCCAACGCGCCGGACAGAGTTTTGAAATCTAGCCTTTTGTTTTTGGGAAGAGTCCGAAGGATATACTCAGTGTCTGCTCTCAAAGAAGCGGCGAGATGGCAGGCCTTATCTTGGAGATCCCATCCATTTGCTTCCGCCACTAGATAAAACTGTGTCTTATATACTTGCGAAGAGGTCTTCCCTTCATATGTGGATAACTTCAGGGAGGAACGAGAAGGCACGGATAGCATTTTATTCTTCTAGCAGTCGCTATGCATTTCTTTTAGGTGTCAATTTCTTTGGCGACTGCAGAAACTCTGTCATCAATTTGTTGTTTCACGGCAGAAACTCTCTCTTCTATTTGTGCTTTCACAGAAGAAACTCTTTGTTCAATGTGTCCAACTTTATTTTCAACCGCGTCAATTCTGTCTTCCATGGCCTCGAATTTATTTTCTATTATGCAGATAATTTCTCTTTTCATTTCTTCTTTACATACTTCAATCTTGTGTGGCTGTCATCGTTTCTTTAACTGATTCTTGACCAGACTTCATATTTTCATTAACAGAATCTTTCATGTCTCTTTAAATGATGCTTGGCCAGCTTCCAGCTTTTCTTGGAATGCAGTAAAAGCAGTGACGAGCTGTCTCAATTGTTCTTCAATCTCTCTTGTGACTGGTATTCAAATCTCACTTCTGATACCAAAAAGTGTTGCTTGCGTACGGGAATGCACAAGTCGATAAAAAGTTAATAAAATTTATTCTTATCCCAAGAAATAAGACAAAATGGTGAAATTTCCTCAGAGATATTCGTACAATATCGCAATATCTCACAGTAATTATATTTTAAACTACTAAAACGTTAAATAGAACTCAAATTCAAAACACAGAGAAAGATAATTCCATCTCACCGCGAATTCGTACAATCATTAATAGCACTAAGTAAACAACTTAATTGAGATATTTTCCTCCGGCTTTTATAAGCTTTTTAATCATGCACGAGAACATTCTGGTATTTTCTCGAGGTCTCTGGAAAGTAAAAGAGTAAATTTACGAGATATCTATTTACTAAATGCGCGTGATCATGTAGTTTTTTTATGTAACTTTCTCTGAAAACTCGTGACGTGCTGCATTACAAGGCGAAATAAAAGAATTTTAATTATAATTTTCCTAAAAATATAGAATTAAATACAAAATACGTAATAGTATTTTGTTCAGTGTACGCCTTTAAATATCGGAAAGGAGTAGTAAAATTGTTTCAATTGAAAATTGATCTAATAATTACAGCAAAAATTTAAAAAAAATTGTAAGGAAATTATTCTGAATTCGAGGATTCTTCTGATACTCGCGGTAAAACGTCTGTTATTAGAATTGCTTGAAAAATTGGAGAAAACTGCATTAGAAGAAGTTAGAAAATTAGAAAAAATATTAAAAAACTTGCTTATAATCAGAAACAGCAACTGAAGAAATTCCCACTTCAATAACTTTATTTGACATCAGAATGCCATACCAGTGATTAACTTAATAATAATAGATAATAGTGAAATAATAGATATCTATGGGACATCATAATTAAATAATTAAATAATTAAGAAAACTCAGAGATAATGCATTAATAATCGTCACTACTGTACATAGTATTCTAATGTAATAGATATAATAAGTGGTAGTAAATCTCTTATCATAGCTAAAAACGATAAAAAAGCGTATTCAGCTGCCTCCTGATAACGACATTTTCATGCATCCTATTAGTGGTTTGCTGATAAGAATGTTTTCCTTTTTTGTTATTCTTGTAATCATACTGTGGCCTTCTATAACACTTAATATTAAATTTCCTTTAATATTCACCTACATTTGCATTTTCTGTGAGGAATTTTATTCACTGCATAATTTCACCATCGTTACTGTGTAAGTGAAAGTTCTGGTTATATTTTAAGCGTGAACTAGCATATTTGCAGAAAGGTTTTAATTTTGTTTCAAATAAGATTTGGAAAACTATGAATATATATTGCTATGTCTGCAGGGTACTCCTATGATAAAAGATTTCCTGGGTTTCAATTCAAAGAAGTCAATTGGTGTTGAATTCGGCTCATTTTATTTATTGGAAATATGTTTAATGAGTTTATTCTGTGATTATCGATTATGTAGCTGTTTGTAATAACTATTTGTATTTTAGAAAACTGAACTGATTTTATAACTATTTGAATCATAGAAAATATTAATATCCAGGCTCATGCACTTAAATTACTTTCATGCAAAAATATTTTCTTGAATGTATAAATGATATATTGTAAATGTTATATTGTTCTCCGATTCTACGATACCGTCAAATGTAAGAAGTACTTAATTTTAGTAGCATTAAAAGAAAAAATAACTCATCTAACTTTAAACAGTAGATTTTTTTATTAGTAACCGCATTATTATTATGCAAAGCAAAAAAGATCTCAAATAACTTTAAAGAATCGACTGCTATTTATTAGTAACAATAGTGTCATTCCTTAAATTAATAATTTAGGCAGTCAGAAGTTCCTGAATTAACCGGTATCCCCTTGTTGAACCTCGCGGTGTTTTTAAAAATATTATAATTAAAATTATTTCTAACAATTAAATAACATCATACTGCTGCAGAGTTTCCTTATTTAAAGGAACATAACAATATATAATGAGCGATAATCAAATTTAACGCAGTTGACAGTTTTACCAGACTCATTTTAATGTTGCTATTGACTTACACGAGAAATATACAGTCATAAAATCAAATCTTATTATAATATAAAATATCGGAATATTACCTTTTTCAAATTTGACAGCTTCTTAAAACAATCCATGGAATCTCTGAAATAATTTGCATTAAACAAGGCTGGGGTACAGAAAACGAAACATATTATATATCAAAGAAATGCGGAAAAGATATAGTCTATGTAAATTCAAATTTACATGAATGCCAAAGCAATGCCAAAAAAGAATTTCATTCCTTGTTAATCGATTCGTGGTTTTCGAAAGACTACCTAGCGATAAGCCTAGAAATTTAATTTCTTTCAGATATTTCTTTGACTGTTTTGTAATGGTTAATATTTTCGTGTTTTATATTCTAAAGAGATGTGAGTTTAGTAACGTACATCTTTCATATAAGTTAGCTTCAATAAAATGAAAGTATTAAAGTTTAAAAATAAAGTACGTAAAACTGCCAGCTAAACTAAGTTCTTTGATTCATTTCAAGAACTGCTTCAAATTATTTTATATGTATTGTGCTGTCACATTTTAAGGTTCTATGTACGATTTTATGTTAATTAACTAGTAATTATGATCTGAAACTTTAATTTAATTTCTTCTTTCCGTAGTCCTCACTAGAATGCAAACTGGTGTTAGCTCTCCGGATAGTCTGTCTTGCAGTTACGTACTATCGCCAGGTCTGTCAGAATTTATTTCAGGTTTGGGCCATCGCAGCTGATGTTAAATAGGCGTCGTTAATTACCTGAGCCAGCTTAAATAGACCATTTGGTATGTAGTCTCAGACTACGTTACTTAAATTTGGACTTCATCTTATGGTATTTTAAATATTTGCAAGTAGCATCTTTTCATCTGTAGCACAAATAGTGCCTTAGGCTGTAGGGATTTATATTTATTTTAAATACCCAATTAATTTTAATTTTAAGTTACTTTCCTATAAGCCTTCATTCCCCTAATTTTCAGTGCCAGAATATTTAAATTTGGTAGCGCGCGTACGAAATGAAAATTCTACTAGTGGAAGAATAAGTTAAATATCGACGTTCCAGTAGAGAAAGAGAGAGTTCGGGAAATTGCCATGCGTGCTTATACGCGAACTTCTGTTTAGCAGTTACTGCTGGTTGACGTGGCTTAATCGCTATTATCTCGCTGCCACTAGACTCATCTACACGCTGTAGGCTACAGGATTGTATGCGCCCTGTAGAGGAATTCTACTATTTGTGAACATCTTGAATTCTTAAATTTGATTCTACTGTTTCAGTTACCGCCCAAGTTGAAGCGTAGTATGTTAGCGTCAAGTTGACGCATTGTAAATAAGTTAAAGAGTTTAATAAAGGGAAGTTTTAACCCTTTCTCAGTGAAATCATGATTTCTCAAGATTCTACACAAAAGGACACAAGAACTTTACAAGGCTAATTTCAAGAATTAAACAATAAGATTATTTTAACCTTCATAAGACTTTGTCATTTGCTTCAGAGAGTAGTGATAACTTGCTTGTCAGTCTAGTAGGATGGGAAATACAATGAGATAATTTTCTATGCAAGCAGAACCATACAACCTCTTATAATAAACAGAAATATAAGGGAAAATAAAGCTGTTGAATTATGATCTATCACAACACTAATCACAATTCATCAAAACGAGTGAGCTTGTGAAATGCAAGATGTAAAATGTATAAAAATTATTATTATACAGCTACAGTTTTGCACTGTGCAAACAGTCTTACAGTTGCTTTTTATTCCAAAAGAAAGATCTTGTAATTAAACATACAGGAGCTTCCAAAAACCTTTCAAAAGGAAACTATATTTTAATAGAATATTTCTCTTATTATGAATGAGTGATTGTATGGCACAAAAGGTTTAACTATTACCTATTTGTAAAGACACGTTTTTTTTCAACAACACTTGCTGTTATGATCGTACCGTTCGATGACAATTTTAGAGTATGAAATAAATGAAATTACACATATTTTGCAGTGCAGAATGGTATGGTAGCTGCCGAATAATATCGTTACAAGTGACGAGTTATGGATTCCTCCATCGTGCTTCAGAAACAAAACGGTAGCGTGCCAAGTGAAAACTGGTGAGATTTCAGAAAGAAAAGATTATTCTTTGGCCGAAATCAAATAACATAAAAAAATCTCTGTGTTCATTACACAAATCCTAACATTGAATAAACTTTGAACTTTACAGGCTTTGTAGGCAATCACAAATAAAATAAATCATCCGTAGCAATGGATTAAGATTGCTGTGCTATGTTTGGTGAAAGCCGGAAGATAATCCCACGAAGATACTGATATTCAAAAAACCTGAGGGATCTCGAGCTAAAGGAAGACAATCTACTAGATAATTAGATGACGCTGAAAAGGAGTTATGAAACAAAATTAAAGATTTGACAATAATCGCTACAGACAGAAGACGCAGGAAGGATCGCGTTGTTGAGACAGCCAATACCTGTAAGAGGCTGATATACTTGCGAAGAAAAAGAATATTGAATGAAATGTAATTGGTTTCTTCGTTATGACACTGCTCGCTGAGAGAAAGCTATGATCAATACGGAGATTTCAGCCCCAAACCTTTTTATATTTGATCCCACTTGGCTTATTTTCGGAATTCATTTGAGGTCATTATTTTCTGAACTAAATCATTTGAATGCTAGATAATAACTGTAAATAACAGCATTTCAAAAGCAATTTTGAGCAATTATTATAATCATTCAAAGCACCATATGCATTACAGAGAACGAGCTTTGGAATAAATCATGCAAGGTAATTAATTTGTTACTTTGATCTAAAATTAAATTCGGTTTCAAACGGTAAATTATATGAGTTCTGTCATGTATTATTTCTCTGATTTCTGCCTTCACAGAAATTATATAAATACAATTTATATTATATTATGTAATTAGAACAAGGTATTAATAATTGTGCATAGTTTTACATTCATACTTCAAATCTTTTGTCTACAAAGCAATCGAAATTTGACATGAAACTTAGAAAACGACTGTGAATAAGAAAGCATTTTTCAAGTGCGAAATTAAAAATCTTAATTAATTAATGAACACAAATGATCATCATAAAAAATTTTTTAAAATATAAAAAAGTAAAACCTTCCTTTACAAAAAAGGACATTAATTAAAGTTAAAAGCAAATGGAAAGAAAGAGATTTTAAATGTTAAAGACAATCTATTTATATGTCTTGAAAATGATAAAAAAAATATAAACGCCGAGCACCGCACTCGAAATTAACGACAAGGAATTTGCTGTTTTTAAATAAATTGAATGAAACAGCATTTAAAAAAAGGCAACGAAAAATCTTATTTCTTGAGAGTTTGAGGCATTTTTATTATTGAAGATTGTATTGCGCACAAAAGAAGAAAAAACAGCGCGGCGTTAAAATTTCACAAAAGAAATAAATTATACTTGATAAAAATCCAATCACATGTTAAGCGATATGTTTATTTTATTGGATAAAAAGCAGAAGGATTAAAATTACTTGTTAGATGAAGGTGTGCATCTCTCTTAAAGTGCATTTAAAGAATCTACAATTTTGGACAAAGTACAAGACAAAATAACTAAAAGTTTGGGGGAAATATAAAAATACATAAAACTTAATAGATATAGGATGATTGATTCTTGTATTTTTTCCGCGCTATTTTTATCTGGAGTCTTAAGTGTTTCTGCTGGGTGAAGAAGGGTAACTTATAAAAAGTGTTATCGGATTACGTTGTTAAAAAATGGGAAATTGAATACTCCAGAACAGAAAACATCCAACTAGAGGATAGAATTTGTGAAAAATGGATAAAAATTTGGCAGGAAGGTTCCATTTGAGTGCTTTAAAAATGCAATAATGTCAAGGACTAAACATTTTTGTTCCTAAAATATAATCATTACTTACAAGAAAATGGAAGGTTTTGTTAAAACAGCCATCGAAAACATACATTAAAAATGATTTATTTCATATTAGGTAAGAAAACGATTTTAATTAATACGACCAAGTATCAACGATAGTTAAAATACAGCTTTAAGCTTGTAAAATAGTTGTGTTAATTTTAAAACTTTATAACAGTATGTTACTGCTAAAGATAAACAGAAAAGAACGATCTGAAAAGTATGCTTCGTTCTAAAGCCAAAAAATGGTATCACTGCTTATGGTGAATATACTTTGATTTTAGTACACTGTTATTCAAATTCATAAGTGTTTGAATCACAGCGTAATATGCTGCTCCTTCTTAGCTAAGAGTTTTATGCCTTTTAAAATTATGCTAGCATATTATTATTTCAATCCATCTTAAACGTTTCATTTAATGCAAAGTAACAATATTATATTTTTTTTTATTTTAGAAAAGCAAACATAATGTGAAATTACTTTCTAGTAATCTAAATTAACAGCACAGAAATGCTCATCATTTCATCTATTAACGTAAGATGTTTTAATAAACATATATTTCATATTTAGTTTTGCATAGTTACAAATACTTTGCTCTTTGATTGTCTATGATCCCTGAATTTATAATCTACGGCATTGAAATTAAATGTCTCCGTCAAATTTGTCATACTGGAATTAAACTTCTTGTGTTTAAATTTTATAAAGAGTATAAATTTTTATTGCAAAGATAAACCAGGAGACCATATAAAAAGTTGTATTTTGCAATTCTTACCAGTACGATTTCCTATAAAATAAAAAATGCCGAAACGTTATAAGGTGTTTCTCCCGCCTTCTTCGCATGTCTTCGTGGTGTAGTTGGGCGCGTTTTCCAGATGCGTTTCGAGTCCCGGCGAAAGCAATCATATTTTTCATCTCTCCTGCTTCGAAATAACCTAATGTCTCTACAAGCGGAATCCGAATTAAAAAGGGTGGTGGATGATGATTCTCCACCACCGAGATTTGGCGATTGGGACCCCGAAATCCCAGTCGCCTTTTAAATGGGGGAGTACATAAGGTATTTCTCCCGCCTTCTTCGCATGCCTTCGTGGTGTAGTAGTCAACACGCTTCGAGTCCCGGTGAAGGGGATGCATATTCTTCATCTCTCCGGCTTCGAAATAACCTAAAGTCTCTACAACGTGAACAGTGTTATTTATATTTCGAAATAACCTAATGTCTCTACAACGTGAACAGCGTTATTTATATAATATTTATAGCTTGATGTATACGTCTACAATAAACGTAGAAAGAAATAATTGCCTCGTAAGAGCTATTGTGGACGTAGTGTATAATAAGGTGTACTGATTTTTTTCCTTTCAAAATTATTAATTACAGTCTCGATTTGTCAAATTAAAACGAACCGAAACAGAAAACGTCCTAAGAATATGCACATTAAAAGATATTTTGAGCAACTCTAATCTCTAGGAAGAATATTAGTATGAAAATCGATTGCGAAAGCTTCTTAGCAAGATGATGAGAACTTGAAATTTTAAAAAATCCTTTTTACTCGTAAAAATGCGTTGTTCTGTCTCGTCGTGATCTGAATACAAATAAGATCGAATTTTATGACTCCAAACAACAGTACAAAACCGAAACTGGGTATTTTAAGTAAAAAAAATACATCAAAAGAATGTAGAGTGTTTTCTATTTAAAAGTGAATTTAATGTTCAGATATGAAACTGCCCATCTTTAATCAATGGCATTGCTAGCTTAAGGTAAGAACTGGAGAAGTTCATGTGGAGAATTTTATGTTGGAACTGGAGAATTTTATGTTGGTCGGAATTTTTGAATATGTATGTGCAGGAATTTCAAATATTCACTTGAATTTGGTTGCGGCCAAAAATAAATGTTCAACCACAGCAGTATAATTACAGAGTATTTTATTTATTATTTTTTAAATTTCATTCTTAGAAATATTATCGCTAAATACTGCAACATATGCAACATAGACTCATTTTCCGTATTAAATATTATATTTTACTTTATATGTAAATAATTTCTATTTTTTGTATTTGATAATTTGTACAGTTATTTTACAGTTATTATGGGCCAGTGTTCAACAAAATTCGTTGTACTGAAACCACTTGTACGCACGCACAGTTGATGGAACGATTGCCAGTAGGAATTGTTGAAGGAAAATACAGTAGTCGTAACTGAGATGCATGTATTGGAGATGGTGGTCGTTCATTTGACCAATTCTTGAAAATACTAAGCACTGTTCGTTATAAATATCCTTGATTAAAACGATTTCTCGTTTTTCATGTTCATCTTACTTACTGTGTTTTCATGATCACACTTCACATTCTACTATGCGTTGTATTACGAAAAGGGGGACTTTTGCCATGCTCTGTACAGAGTTAATGTTTTAATCTTATTTCCAGTAACGTACAACATACATATAATTTTCAATTATATTTTGTTTTACACTACGTTTACAAAAGCCCTTAGTCCTTATGGCACCTGTACTGGTGTATTTAATAAAAGTTTATACTTATTATTAAATTTAATGCATAAATAGTTTGACTCTTGTAAGATAATTATTGACCAAGATATTTAATTTTAAGGTCTAAATTCATGTTCAGGTTTCGTGCATAAAAGAAGCAGGAAAATATTTAAACTCGTATGAAATTTAAAATGAAATATTAGTTTCGTCGAATATTTTTCATATTAATAGATTGAATAATAAACAGCAGGCTAAGCAGGCTGTTGCGAAACATTTTGATAACTACATTTTTTTCCCAAAATGAAGTATTTATTCCCTAATTTTTAGAAACTTTCGTGTTCAAAAAATCCGTTAGGGTTTTCAGTAGTGGCCAATAACCAATGTATAACATTATTTGCATAACTTCTAAGGAAGGATTATATCGAAGTTTTTCTTTGCTTAATTATTAGATTGTAACTTTGCAGTTGTAGAGTTCCTTTATCTCAATTAACCAGTTATTTTATGATTCAGATTTTTACTGTTAATTCTTCCTTCTTTTTCCACGCAAGAGTGCAAATTATGTATGTATTACATTATGTATTAGCCCGCATGTATTTAAGATGAAGTTTTACATTGTAAGGCAGAGTGTGTTCTGACTCTCGAAGTCACCTTGCTAAGTTGTTAGCTCAGAAAAGATCTGTATTTGTCAGACTTGTATTATAATTGCCGATATTGAATCTCCACGCCGGTTAAATTGTTAGCCAACTTCGTGCTAACTTTCTTTGTTTAGCTTTGGGTGACGACAGACTTATTTATATTTATTTTGCATTTGAACTCAGTATTATTGTATGTTATCACGCCATAGGTGCTGTCTGAGATTGTAAACGCAGGTGTGCTTTCTGTTCTTCCTTAGATAAAATAAGGAGTCTTTTACACCCTTCTCAAAACTCAGTTGTTATTTTAGAATTAGCAATAATTCACTGCCGGGTTCCCTAAAGTTTGGTTACAATTTATGGTACTTAAGGAAATTATTAGACTTTATAAAGTAGAAACACTGCATGATAATATTATTAATGCACTTAAAAGCGTATAAACTACTTACGTGAAAAGGCTTTCGGCATCATAAATACAACAAAACTATTACTTAAAAAATGTTGCAGAGAAGTAAATCACAAAGAAATGAGACTGAATGACATGTAAGGGACGAAAACGTATCTGGAAACCGTTTTAATTTGCTTTTAATTGACCCACAAAACTAGCCGAAAAAGATAAAAAAAATCGAAAATTTTGAAATTAAATATCTTGATAAATTTCTGTCGTTCTGGAGTCAAACTCTAAAAAAAGAAAAGGAATGACGAGGAAAACATTAGCTAGTTAAACGTTAGGGTTCCCAATTTTTACAACAGGGGTTTTAAATCTCAAAATATCAGGTATGAATTTATATTGAAAAATTTGGATTTATCGGATATCCATTACAGTTTACATAAAATGGCTCCTCACTTAAGCTATAATCCTGAAAATCTTTATTTAAACTTATATTTCCTTTCCCATTACATTTTAAATATTTCCATCTTTAATTTAGGTATACACATTGAACCTGATCTCAGATATTAATATTAAATATTTAAGCGAATTTTTGTCGTACAGGAATCACTATTTTTTTAGAATGAGTACATCGTTTATTTAATGTAACTGCACAGCAGTGTAAATATTTAGATTTCGGAAATTTTACATAACTGATTTTTTTAAATTTAAAAATGCCATAGCATGGATATTTTGTTTATTTAAAGCTATTTTCTTTAAAATGTACCTGTCTCTGAGCAACAGTTGAGAAACTAAAGACAGAGCAAAAGCTTTTGTACACGCGTTGTATGTTTATTAATTATTATAAAATAATTATATAATTCATTCTTACTTACACGGTTTTCTGAAAAAATATGCTAGCAAATGTGAATTTCTGTTTGACTCGCATGTATTTATAAATGCGTGTTATTCTAACTGACTTTCTTATATGAGGAAGTGTTAAATATTTCTAGGGATATTCAGCACTTTTGTCTTCGATGTATAAACAAATATTTACATGAGTAAAATGAAGTGGAAAGTGAGTCAGAGAATATGTGAAGTAGTCGGAGAGTATTCATCACTTGAGATGCGTGAGTAAATAGTACTGTAGAGTCATTAGGTTTTTTTTAAACATGAGAGGCGAACAATGTGCCGCGTCCTCGTCGAGTCTAGAACATGCGCCGAGTATGCTTCCAATTATAAAGTCCTGCCGAAAGAAGGCAGATAATACCCTGTAGAGTCTCGTTTGCTTGGTTAGCATAAACTCACGAGTTCTAGAAAGACTATAGGGGAATTATCCTCGTGTCTTTAACTGTAGGCAGACAAAATCAGAAGAAGGATGTAAATAGCTCTTTTATTCGATCACAAAGTACTGACAGCGACTCTGGGTTTACATAAGCCGAAACTTCTGGCTTAACTTAAACAGGAAATATTGAAATTAAAATAAAATGTAATTTAGACTAGTATAACGGCTTACAAGATAAAGTAAACGTGCAGGTTTTCTCTAGTTCGTAGAAGTTGGCGAGACTACCTAATAGCTGGAAGCACTCACGACACAAAATCAAATCGCTATTAAGTCACTGTAACAACGTGCTTCAAACAGGCATAACATGCTTTAAAATCAAGTTGCGAAACCTTTGCTTAAATAGCACTTCTTTCTTCCTTAATCTCAATAAACACGCGTTATCTAATTTACATTCTGGCATGAAAAGGAGAGCAACAAGAAAGTTGGTTTAACTCAGTATTAACTATTGATCAAAATAAATAAATAAATCTCCAAACCCATATATACTCCCGCTATTAAAATACGAGTGGGGATTAGTGGACCAAGTTGCCAAATCCTGCTAGAGACGAATTATCGCTCACGACTCTGTCAGTTTGGGCGCCACTTGTAGAATCATTATATTATTTTAGGGTAGAAGGAGTGAAAAATATGCAGTGCCCTTTTCGGTACTCGAAGCAAAGACCTCTGGAATATGCGCCGAGTATGCTTCCAATTACATCTCGAAGGCATGCCAAAAGAAGGGAGAAAATACCTTATAGTACAAAAAAATTTCGAAAAATAGGTCGCATTTATTCAACTCTATGTGAAAATAGACCAGACATCGGCAATATTAACGAAACATCTGAGCAGGAATTTTCATTATGTAACCAGTATGTAGCCTTTCATTATAAAGCCATAATTCATTTAGAAATTATTTCTGTTGACATTCATTTAGAAATTAAGAATCCAGATTTCCTCTGCTGAATGACACTGCTTTCGATTTTCTTAGCCTTAACGGTCAGTGAAAATCAAGGGAAATTTATGCTATATTACAGGTGATGCAAGAGCTGCGCTTGCTTAAATGATGTTTTAGAGTATCTTGTTATGTATTCGAAAATATTATGCTTTGCGTTTCCTGTCCAAATGTATCATCTTCAATTATAGTGACTTTTTACGTTAAGAAATCTGTTTTATTACCCAAAATATCGAAATCTTATTTGTTGTGTAAAAGTCTTATAAAAGCAGTATCTTTATTTCTTAGGCCGATCAGAACCTTAGTTACATATTATCCGTAACTCAGACATAAATTTATCATAAAGATAAGATGCTATCTTTTCTATAGTCTACTTTTTTCTATAGACCATCGATTAACATATAAACTGAATTTTTTCTCCAGAAGATTTTTAATGAAAACCTTCTGTTTCCTTTAGATAGATTCTTGAAAATCATTTAAAAATTTTTCTTTCTCTTAGTGCTCATTAAGAAATTTGCAGACAACCATTATTGCAGCCTGTAAAAAACAGAAATGTGTCAATAACTCTGATATGAATTTCTTTTCGGTCATGCACAGCTATTCTGAAGAGACCACTGCTGGTTGTATTTTCGTCCAAACATCTGTCATCTGTAGGGATATTGGTTGAGATTTTCCGTATCTTCCTTACATTTAACCAAAGGAATTTTATTTTTCCATACATCGTTTTTCTTTAAGGATACAGAAATTAGTTGTAATCCTTACGCAACACACTTTCTTCTTAGCTTGAATTGTATGTAAAATATTATATAAGAAAAATAAATATACATAGAAAATGAGTTATTATATTCAGAATTTCTATCGAAAGGTAAAGAAATTCCCCTCATGAAGAGAATTATTAAATGCAAACTATTTGACGGTACAAGGGCTCTCAAGTAATGACTGAAAGTGATAGTCATTTTTCTAGGCCTTTATTTCTGTAATTCATATTTTTTATTATATATAGTCTTTTAATATCGTTAGTTATTTTAATCCAACAGGAAGGAAAAAATGTAAATCATTTCATATTTAGCATTAAAATCTAAACATCAAAGTACAAGATTATTCAAATTCATACAGCCGTTTTTAAGTGTCTTCAGTTTTAAATTTACAAACGCAGAGCGACACGTAAGGCGTGAAACGAAAGCAGAAACTCTCCACCTTACATTCAGAGACGTTCTTTGAGACTCACGAAGTTCTATTAGTCACAAGAATAACAACGAAGCTGTATTATAATTCCTGCTACAGTTGCTTCAACATAAATATTGTTGCTATCGCCACAGCAGCTATATAGCAGTTCTGATTAAATATATTCTGCATGCAAAGATGACACAAAATAGAGCATCTTCAACGTGTTCAAGGCCATTTGGCGTATAATCTGAAGGAAAAGAGAAATTTAGAGTAGCAAATAGTCAATTACGCTAATAATGTTTCTCGGTATTGCTGCACTAGGAAAACAGGAAAAGTTGTAAGGTCATTTTAGTGAAACTCACAATCTAAGAGATTTACGTTTTCAGCTGAAGTACATCCATTGCAGATGTATGCTTTAATGAGTATAAAATTGCACCCATCTAAAATAGAGCCAATCATTTTAACAACCGCATATGATAGTCATTACAAATCGTTCCTAATAAAAGTAACTTTTCTTGTTGCTCTGAATACGCTCAGAATTAGGTTTAGTTTGATTTATTTAATTACCTCAAACCACGCAAGGGCTATCTGCCTATGAGGAGAGATGTCATCGTGGAGCACTTTCTAAAAGAAACTGACTCATATTCACTTTACACATTGAGAAAACCACAGAAACGCCTATGCAAGTAGCCCGTTCGCATAGAATCGAATCCAGGTCGGTTACCAAACCGAATACCAGTGTTCAGCGAATTTACCGCTCGACTGCTGTAGATGTGATGAAATTTGGCAAGCCATATATACATCTGACTAGACAGATTCGTGTCCTTATGATTAACTGTCAACACATCCAGTTACTGTTCGGAGGTTATGGGTTGGATCATCCGTAAGTTCGTGTTTGATTTTTTAAGATTTTTGCTTAAAAGAACGAGCCTAATGATTCAACAACATTGTTTACAATAAATGGTGGATAGTACTGTTAATCATAATTTAATGTTATTATTAATTTTTCGGATGTCGTTTTTAAAGCACTCGATTATGTCATAGGCACTGAAGATATAAAAATCATATAAAACCTACAAAATACGGCTGTATATTAATACAAACTACTCATGCATCTTTTCGTGTTACAAACAATGCATACAGGAGATTTCTGAAATAAAAGTATTATACTCTTCAGTTTAAATTAAACAGAATGCGAAATCATCAACAGAATATTTTTGACGGTTGGAAAATATAATAGAGATTTACAACACGAAAATTATTTTGAACACTAAATTTGTAATATATTTTTCACAAATTGCGCAAGCGTTTCGGAAAAGTTAAGAAAGTTAAGAACTATTAAGAAAATTTCAGTTTCTTATTTGTAATTATAGGCTTGACGACTTCAGCAGTCAAAACTCAAAGACGCAAATTGTTATCTAATTTAGAGATTTTATCTTGCTGGTAGTTATTTACCAAAAATCCTGAATTCGTTGCTAAAACATTGGTAGTGTTAACGAATAAGGACTCTTTTCCATAAGTTGGAAAATATTTAGAACTAATTGTAATATCTTTCATTTTTTGGCTATTCCAAAATTTCTTGTGATTTACAGGATTAATAAAAGTAGTAACGGAGTTTCTTAGTTATTTGGGCTTTAAATTAACTCATCGCGTAGTAGCCAGGAAATACACAAACGAAACTTTGACTTCGAGCAGCAAAACCTTTATTACGGATGGATCTCTCACTTTCCAGTTTTCGAATTGTCTTTATTATTTCCGTTATGGAATTTCAGCCGGAAAGAAGGTTTTTTTATATTTTTCTTGCAAACGAGTAAATGTTTTATCAATCGGTATAATGTACAGAATAAACGATATAGAGAGAGCATTGGGTCAAAATTAAGCATCATCATTACCTTGCATTCAGACCGCACGATGGTAACAATTAAGACAAATCACATGCATTCACATTTTTAGAATGTGTTTTCAGAATAGAAACCAAAGGATTTAACACACGTTGATCGTGCTTCCATTTACACCACGAAGGTATGTGGAAAGGAGGAAGAAAATATCTTATATATTCCCCCCTTTTAAAGTTAAGTACCCAGTCTCCAAATCTTGGTGATAACGAGTTACTGTCCACCACATTTTAATTCAGGTTCCAGTTGTAGAGAAGTTTAGAATTTTTCGAGGGCGGAAAACTGAAGAAATCCACAATACCCTAGCCGGAATTCGAATTTCGTACCTCCCGAATATGCGTTGAGAGTACTTCCAGTTACATCACGAAGGCATGCGATAAGAAGGGAGAAAATTAACATGTCAAGGTATATGTGTAATACTGCTCTTGCTTAGTTATATAGTTAATATTATTCCAAAATCTAATTCTCCAAATTGAAATAATTTTTAGAAAAATGCTTCTCAAATTTTTAACAAATTTTATTCTACGCAGTGTTCGGAAAATGTTTCTGAATCGCAAGAGAAAATACCAAATGAAACTCGATACAACTAAAAGCAACGAAATCCGAGAAAATTTAAATTTTGAAAATAGAGAACATTTTACACTTTGAAAGCATGCATAAATATAACTTTTGTGCAGATCTTATTTAGAATTCCACAAGAGCTCTTCTAAGGTTTATCTTGGTTCCTAATACGCCTTTCGTTCTAATAATTGAAAACAAAATCCGTTGTAAGCGATTTGATCTGATAATGTTACCAGATATTTCGCTTTTAGCTATTCAGAGTTGAAGCGCTGTCGACGTCTTTAAATCTGTTCTTAACACAGAATCATTTATCTTTACTTAATTATATACTTTGTAGCATCATAAACAAGTTCAGGATAATTAGCATAAGCGGAAAATTCTGCGATGCAGATAATTGAAGTAAGCTTACGATTTTGTCCTAGAACTTTGAAGCTTCTCATATAGCTATTGAGAAAAAAATGGGCGAAGTATAGAAAACTTCTACATTCTTTAATAATGTAGCCGAAAGAAGAGCCTGTACAAATAAGAGAAAAATCTTTTTAATTCTTTACCACAAAGAGAACAATTTTAGTAATAGTTTGCATTTGATGCCAAAAATTTAAGAATGAATATCTCTAGATATAAGGTCTTAATTATAAAAATGTGTTTCTAAAAATACATGCAATTTTCTGAGTTTTACATGGTTAATAAATATTCTTCTTTTATGTAAATCTATAATTGTATTGGCAGGTCGAATGGAATAAAGTGTAAGTCTAAAGTAGCGGATTTTATTATCAAAAATGTTGTTTTATTTCTTTAACTGGAATGCTTATGTAACTTTGTAAGTATTTCCGGGTTTTCTCCTGTGCTGTTGAAATTATTATATCTAACCAGCACCAAAATACCACTGATTCCGTTGCCGACGTATGCATAGGTGAATATTTTCATTTTTCTCGCCAACATTCTAATAATGCCTACAGCGACGTCTAACTTAAGCAGTGATAGCTAACAACTTGCCGCCACCTAGATGTGGCTGACTGGATCTCTTACCTCTTCTAAATCGTCCTTAATTGGGATAATGCAAGGAATTGTGGTACGTTTCTTGTATGGAGTCTTGTAACACAGTGGTGAGTAAACCAGTTCCGAAAACCAATTCTTTTCATCGTACTGGAATACACTTTCAGATTCTAAGTCAAATGCTAACATTCTATTTGTCATGCTTTATATGAATCTTTTCAGATACAAACAACGAAATGACATTTGAATCTTTTGCTAGCAAAATCTCAAGTTATTTTGTATAAAATTTCTCATTCGAAAATTTTCTTCCACATCACAACTGCTTCAGAAATTTTGTGGTCAGATTCAATGGGCGATAATGTTTTTCATACCACTTAGTTTTACGTAAGCCGCATTTTAAAATATGTAAACTGTGGTAAAACTGTCCTAGTTAAATTGATATAAAAATTGTTTTATATTTTCGGCTAATTTTGCAAAGATCATTTGAGCTTTCGGATCAGGAAATGTAAAATATCAAATCGAATATCGTCAAGATTCGAAACAGGCCCATCTAACTGCTCACTGAAGGAGGAGTTTGACCCTTATAGCATACTCGAATTAAAAGACAAATGGGGAGAGACACGAGATCCAGGTGAATATATGTAGGAAGTGAAGCCTTATCGTCTGGTCCTCCACCAGAATCCAAGCCATATATCATCGGTCTGCTTGTTGAACGTGCAGATCCTATAAAACGCGACAACACTAGCTGAGAATGTCATCATTACTAATAACGTTTCCTTAAGTACATTTTAAACGAATGATTTTTATTTAAGAAAATCAAAAGCCACGATACGTAAAAACGCATTTCACTTGAAATTAAATCCAGCTAAGAATTCTATAGTTCAGGTTGTTCTACTCTGAAGTAGGAACTCATTTTTACGAGCTTCTACAACATGACAAACAAGATATACAGATATGCCGCCTATGTAAGTCCGAGTAAGACGATAAACAGAGTCAACCTTACATTTGATATTAAAGTTCTTGTTTTTTTTTTTTTTTTTTTTTTTTTTTT
>KK121337.1:0-77743 GCA_000611955.2 Stegodyphus mimosarum | reverse complement strand
GGAATGCAAATCAGGTTAAGAGTATTTAAGGTGAGAGTTTTGGAATGTAAGACAGAGTGGATTTCAGTCTCTGAAGGCCTTGTGACTAGGTTCTGTTAGCTCAGATAAAATTATATTTTTCGGCTTTTCATTATAGTTGACAACAATTAATGTCGCGTTAAACCATTTGTGTAGCCTTTGGCAACTAATCTTAGTTTTAATTTGAATTTGACTTTAAGCTACACCACCACAAGTGGTGGTTCATCTGTAAGCACGAGATGCGCAGTTTATGGTTAAAGTTCAGATTAAATAAAACGGTTATTTGTACCCTTCTCAAGTCCTTGTCGTTATCTTGCAATGAGTGATAATTCGCTCCAAGTCTTCTAGGAGTTTGGATACCAGTTTATGCTACCAAAGAACACAACCCGCTATAAGGAAACGGAAAACTCAATAGCTTATTAAACGTATAGTGATATGGTTCTTTAAGTCTTACAAACCTTTTTAATTCACAGTGGTGCTTTTCCTGACTGTGTATACTTATTCATTTATTTTTGATTAGATTATTATTGCAGTTAGATTCCTATGTAAATACTATTTAATTAACACCCTTTTAATGTTTCCTTAAGTATATCTACTGTTTTAAAATGTCATCATCTTTGAAAACTTGTGGAATTACTAACAAAGCACTTTTTCCATTTTAATTTTTCATTTGGGAGGAACTTTCACTTCCGAGTAGCTCGTTATGAGCTACTCGAAATGTGCTGTGCATGACTGAAAGATTACAGTAAGAAGTTAAATACTAATAGCAATCTAATTCAGGCGATTTTAATTTCCACAGGAATGCATGAAATCACGGTTACTTAAATTCTTGTAATTAATGAAAATTTCAGGAATTCCTATTCGGTATCCTATGCTAAATCACGCTTGAAATTATGTACAAGCTAAAGACCAGGAATACAGCTGTCCTAAGAAGGCAAATAATAAACCTCTCTTGCATATAATCTTTCTTGAGTAATTACGAAAGTCACGATAAAGCTCTATCGAAAATATGCAATGTCTAGAGAAATTTACTAAAAATTTAAAACAAATTACCGTGCATGTTTATTTTACATGTAACCATTTTCTTTTAGATTTCCCTGTTACTACACTTTAGATTGCTGTAAAATTATAAATGCATTTAAATTGTTATTCAAGTTATATATTAGATACTACCTACTTCTAAAGAAATATATCGAATAGCTCACAAAAGAACATCATCCTAGAGAGCAGATATATATATATTGATGGTATATAGAAAGTTTTCTAATTATAAATTACTGGTTTATATATATATGTGTGTGTGTGGTGTATTCTAGATACCGGTAGTATGAAAAGATCATAATATATGTTAGAATATGTAAGACTCTTGGTTATGATGAGGTTCTCGCATATGTGTGAAGTGGCTGGAACTTTCCTACTTAAACGTAAAGGAGATATAAGAGTCAGACTTCTCAATTAACCTTCAAAAGGTGTGTGTTAGATTGGTTTCGTTTTTCTGTTTACGGCAAAATATGCAAAGGCTATCTGTCTGGTGCTTGCTGGAAGAGTCTGGCAATTCTATTATCGATGGTGGCTAGGAGTGAGTATCCAAATTATAGTAACATGTAGTTGAATGTTAATTGATAGAGTACAATAGTCTAAAGTCAGCAGTTCTGTTATGAGGAGCAGCAGTCAAACTCTCCTAAAGCGCACTAGAATATTTATTCACAGCGTGTGATCATCTGCAGTCAGTTGTCCTGGATTCGAGCCAAAGTTATGGCTGTGAGAACGTAGCCAAATGTTCCTAACACACACTTGAATATGTTGAGTCATTAAGGTTTTCTTAGTAAACATGAATAATGTGCAGTGCTGCTGCTGGGATTCAAACTCTTGACCTCCAGCGTGCTAGCCGGAAGTGCTCCAAACTATACCAAGAAGGTATGCGGTAACGAGGGAGAAAATTCTTACAAAAGTCAACTGGCAGGAAGTGATGATCTTTTGATAGTAACCTTGTGTTCGAACCTGAGAAGATAAGAAATATTTATAGCGTTCAGCCAGTAGTAACCAGTAAATTTTGATACAAACGCAAGACTGCGTTGTGCAGTTTTCTGAAACCATAATTCTGTTTACCAAGATCAACAAACAGTGGAAGCATGGTCCTTTAAATAAATTTATGTTATCCAAACACACTTGTTTTATTGCCGTTATAATTTTAAGTTATTTTGAAACGCATGGAAAAATATCTAGAAAAAGCATACAAAAGAGTAATAATTGTGACGAAGAACTCACATAATATTTGTATTAGTACCATGAAGTTCACAGAGAAGAATAGCAATATTTCAACTATCTAGATTCTTTTCTTTTACGAATAAATTTGTCACTGTCCCTGTTTTCTCGATGTTGGGAAGTTGCTTTTTCTCTCATAGGCGATAAAACTTTGTCTTTCGGAAGACAAATAGTCAACGTAAGTCAAATCAAAATAAAAAAAATATATAGAAAGAATCGAGGATACCAAGGGAACGGAAAGTAATAAACACCAAAAGCAAAATCGTAAAGAATGAATATATGTATGAACAGAGGTCAGACATAGTCGAAATACTATTGCTTTTTCCGTCTCGAAATGTGTTTGAGCCGTTTAAAAGAAAGAGCTCAAACATTCTCTTGATACAGTAGATTGTACTATTATTTTTGCTAAAATAAATGCAAAAATTCAGATTTACGATTCCTGGGACTGTTTGTCAAGTTCCGGATTCAAGTAGCTTTTTCTGAGTATATATTTAATGTTCCTATCTGCAAAATTCGGGTTGTTGACTTGTAATCTTTTCCATCCACTCAAAAGCAATTTCGTTATTATTATTAGTTTAAAAGCATTTGGATCATCCATGATGCATTAGAGGATGCAACATACGTGTTTAAACCTTTTTTTATTCATCAGAAGTGACTTTTTCTACAACTATTAAAAAGTGATATTATAATTTCCACTAAACTGAAAATATGTTATCGAAGGAAAGCTGGGAAACATATTGATTAAAGTTCGTTTCGTTTTAAAAGTTTTATGTTCTTTTCAATCACTGTTCAGTATAAAAATAATATAATATTTTTTAATTTTGAGCCATTATTGAAAATATGCTTTAAAAGCTGTAGAATTCTTATTTTTGCCCCACTAAGCTATATTTATGCTAACAAACAAGCATGGTAATTGTTTCAAATAAATATTATATATTGTAACAAAAAATTGAAATTATTTGAATTTACGAATAAAGCTCTAAAATAGAAACTAGTGTTATAAAAAACGCATAACACAGAAATCTCAAAAAACAGTTGAACTTCCTAAATTAACAGTAAAACTTACAATGCTTTCAGTAGCGAGCATTTTAAAATTCATTCTTTCTGTATTCCTTTCATGATTGACTGCTAGACTGACATGAGACTGAAAGAAAACATGAACAATTTCTGAACACATTACCATGCAGCATCTCTTGAAGAGAAAGCCCTTATAAACCATTAAGTATTAAAATTCACCTAGCACATTACTAATACGAAGCGAAATAGAATGCAAGATAAAATTTAGTTAATAGAATTTTGAGAAAATATTATGCTCACAATTTGTTTTATCGCATGTAGCAACCAGTGTGTGACAAAATTACACCGTTCAATTCCGATATGGTTTAACTCGACTTCAGTAGAATCTCTTCTACAATAGAAAGTTAGTCTCAAGGTTAAAATCGTAAAGGAAATTTGAGTGCAAAAAAGAATGTACTACAATAGGCAATAAGGAAAAAAAATGTTTATATGGCAAAAGGAACTATAATGTGTTTTTAATAACTATATCTAATGCGTTAAAGGATTCATATGATGCTGAGCTGTAATCATAAACGAGAACTGGTTTTATTACTTTTACTTACTGATGAACTCCAAATTACAGTTCTTATAAAATCCGTAACTTTCAGTATCTAATGGGCTTCTTTCAAGAGAATGTTTTTCTTCCTTTACAGACATAATCTCGTTATTATTATTTTCCATACTATCTTTTCTTTGCTTTCGAATTTTTCAGTTTTTAACATACAATATTGTTACATTATTCTCCTTATCTCTTAATATGTTTGATTTCATCTGTTTCTATATACTTGCTTTATGAATGCTTTTAATGACGTATTTAAATTATGATAATGGAGTCACATTACTATATTTTTATCCTTTTATTAACATCAATCTTCCATTTTGTTGCGTTCCTGACAAAAAGCTGAAATCAGACTTACAAAATGGGAAAGAGGTAGAGATATTTCTTTACTTTTTAAATACGTTAGAGAAAAATCTACTATTGTCTGCTAAAGAAATGTGAAGTAATGAAAAACTGTAGACATATATACTAAAAATCAGAAATTCCCGGTTTAAAATCGGGCGAATTTACAACGGTATCGTTTATTCCTAACATGCTGATATTAAGCTTCTGGAAAATAAGAAATACACCGTTACAATTTTGGGAATTATTATCATTCTCAAAAAACTTTTAAATTTGAAAATTGTAGCGGAATTTCTAAGATATTTAAGTATATATTCTGTTTTATTGATAATTTCTGAATGTCAAATAGTTTTATAAAGAATATAAATAAAATGCTGTAGTTAAGAGAATTATCTAATTACTTCCAAACAGATTTGCAAAGAACAAACCAAAATCAAAAACAGATGTCAGGAGATATAGCAAATTTACTATATATTATGATAAGTTAAAGCTGCTATTTTCTAGCTTTATATTAATAAAAAAGAGCACTTACACACCCTAGAGTACTAGGCTAATGGGCGAAGTCATGAGGTTTGGGATTTTGGCTTCATTCAAAATAATTAACTCGTATCTTAGTAATTATTCTTTTCACGTGCGAGTTAATTCTCTCGCTGCTAATCTTCATCCTAGCCTTGCCGTTGTCCGACAGGGCTCATTAATTGGATCTACACTGTTGAAATTACACGTTAATGACACTCTTAACTTGCCTTGTGTCAGTCTTGCTATTTATTTAAATGACGGACCTTCTCTCTTGCAACGTAGACTGAAGCCTTTTAATCGGAGAGTAAAAAACTTTCCTCACATTCGGAGTCCTGGCGCTTATCTCGGAAAATGAATATTAATGCCTTTAAGTGAGTTGCTATACTATTCATCAGAATATCCGTTTAAAAGTATTACACTCATGGTGCTTTCAATAAACATATCCGGGCTACTATAAATTATAAATTGGTTGCATGGAGCTTGAAATTCTGTTAACGCAATAATACGTGATGGAAGTACCGTATGTATCAGAACGTGCAGGTAAAAACAGATTGTTGTCTATTGTTAATTTTTCGCTCAATGTTTGAGCCGTCCAATGTGCGAATTACAGCTAGATTTACAGCTTTCTTAATAAATTGTTCACTAAGGCAAAAATCCTGAAATCTTCATATTTATTTCAATTAATATCTTGGTACTTTAAACCAATGTTTTTCTGGAATGAAAACTGAAATTCGAATTATTTTAGTCAGATATTTTCCTATTAGCTTATTAATATTCTTATTATTTCTTTGTTAGCTATATTATTCCTATTATTTCCTACTAGTTATATGTTTCGTATATTAAGAGATTTCTGTAGTATTTTGATATAAATTAACACGCAAGTTAACAAATATATTTACATGGGTATTTTCAAGCTTTACAACATAATCTTCTATTGGAATGATGTTTGGTATCCTAAATTTGAAGTTTTCTCCATTGCTTTTATTTTAATTCCTTTTCTTCAAATAGAGTTTTATAAAACTCTGTCTCTGTAAGAAATGGTTCATTAGCCTACTTTAAAACGTTAGGTATCCATTTCCTAAAAAATAATGTAATCACTTCTTTTACATTGGATCTATTCTGTGGTTACAACGTTTTTTAAGGAAAAGAAAAAAACGTGTGTTCCCTTTCATAACTTTTATTCGTGTGTGTGAAAAGCCCTTTTGCTTCGGCATCCACATTTGGTGAAACGCTTCTTTTTTTCTTGGATACCGCAAGTTTTGACTAATTTATTTCTCAGTTACAGCCTACTTGATAGTAATACTAAAAATATTGTTATTGTTACTTTCTTTCTGATAGGAAGTGAGTGGAAGGCTATGCGGATAAAATATCTTATGGAATTTCATATCCTATCTATTAAATTAATCATTAAATTTGGCATAATAAAACTCTTTTATTTGTAGGTAGATTACGAATCATTTTATTGATAATTTACCAATGATTCAGTAGGATTACATCAATCATTTCCAGGTCATTTCACAATAACCAAATGCATAGGTCAGTAGTCTACAGTAAATTGATTAACTTCGGCAGTTATAGAAATAATAACAGCAAACGTACGGGTTTAGAATACGCTGACAGCATCTTTCAAGCAAGGACAACACGTTTGCTGGTGTGAGATATCTGGCTATTTCTGGGATGGGTGCTTTCAGTGCAAATAGAATGAACTTATCAAAGAGAAAAGATGAAACTTATTAAAGAGGGAAATGGCATAACTCCGTAATATTTATCACAAATATCCACTTCTAGAAAGCACAGAATGATTGAATAACTAAAGCAGCGGAACATAATTATTTCGTTACGGGTTCAATTCTTGGTAGCTTAAAAGCTGGCTTTTACACTTTCCGGTTTCTCTACCTGATGAAAACACTCATTAATTCCTTACAAAACCTTCCACAAAGACATCCTTTTCCATATTCATGTATTCTCATATTTCTTCTTCATGTATTCATATATTCTGCGTAAATGCAATTCAATTCAATCCTAGGCACATATTTTTGAATTTAATGAAATTCCCTCACTCTTTGCACTACTTCCTTGGTTGGATATGTAAGGCTATGTCCATTAAAATGGACACATATGTAATTAGCTACTGAAGTTTAGATGCCTTATACTACTGATCTGATGCGCATTATTTTGTACAAAGTAATTAATTGTATCAGAACTAAGAGAATGTATCAGAAGTAATGTATATCAGGAAATGTGCATCAGAAGTCTTCTGATAGTATATATACTATCAGAAGATATATACCTCTTCAGATACTTCACAACATAAATACTTCAAATGAATCAGAAATAATGTACTGTATCAGAACTAAGAGATTGGTCGCTTAATCATCCACTCATGTTTGCTGTTTGCTTACGTTACATATTTATAGAGACAAAGTGTATTACATTTCTGAAATATTTCTACGGACAAGCTGTGACACAGATTTTGAAAAGAATACACACTGTTAGAAACACTTTCAGTATACATTTAACTCCACTGCACATTTTTAATGAATTGGGTTTCACTGTACAGAATTCTAGCGTATTCATTGTTTTGATAGCGATGTAATATTCACACCGAGCACATAACAAATGGGCGCTTGTAACTCTGAAGAATCAGTCAGGAAACTCAATATCCCTTTATATTATCTTAGCGAATTCTTATTTTTAGGTAGTTTAAGTTTTCTAGCAAAGGTAACAAAGCGACGCTTCCCTTTTACTTTTCCGTTTTATAAGTTTTACATTGCTTGTGGTAATACTCAACATAAAATTTAATCAAGAGTAATGAAATGCAGTCTGATTTACTATGTATCGCTGTCTCGATGATTTAAAATAGACATGGATAGAGGAGCATGCACGTGCAAAAAGAAGGGTGAAACAAAAACGTTTTCAAATGAATTCACAAAAGGAGGAATCACCCTCCAGCGAGTAATATCTGTCAGTAAAGCCACTGCTATAAATATTCTAGAGCTGTCGCACATGTTGAAGAAAAGACCAGCTGATATACTTAAGGTTAAATGTGTTTTAAAATATTCAATACCACTTACATAGTTTATGCTTTTCTTTAACAAGATAATTAACAAGCCGAAAGGAAAAAAATTAATAATTTTACCTGCAAAGTTACATTTTACACTTGTTGTAGATAAATTTTGAAACGCGTGAGACATTTAATATTGGCATTAATAAGCAGACAAAAGGCCTTACTGTAGTTTAATAACAATTTCCTGCATTTGTAAAGTTAAAAATTGAAGACAGTTGAGCTTAAAATACCAAAAATTGGGAGATCACGATAACCAACAACCCATTAATTTCCAATAAGTGACAGGCAGGAAGCACAATATCTGTGAGAAAATAATGAAAAGCATTTTATTGCAAACAAACTAAGGATGAATGTACTAGTAATTATTACGTATACATGGAAAAGTGAGAGCTTTAATTAGACATTCAACCAAAAAATTACGTTCTTATATTCGCTGTAAAAGATTCTCAAGTCTATCAAATATACGTTCTTCCCAACAGTGAAATAAATATTGTTTAACCCTTTTTCCCGTCATTACTTGCGGCCCGAGACAGTTGACTAATCCTGAGGTTCCAACATTTGATTTTGCTTTCTGTCACATCTGTTATCAAGCTGTCACCAATCTGCTTTTCTTTCTTCTCTCTATTCCTACCTTCCATAGTAAGACTTAAAAAAGACGTATTTTTACTTATTGGTAAGGAAACACGCGATGAATTGTAATTGAGAAAATAAGTACAAGTCATGAGAACAAACAATTTAAAGAAAACATAACGTCTCGTGTGCTTTGGTATCATAAACTAAGCCATACGTTAGAAGACTGTTTAAGGAAATATCCCTAAGAATGACAAAGTCAGAAGAAGGGCGTAAAGAACCTTTTATTAAATAAAATGAAATTTCCCAGATGGCACCAACTCGTGCTTACCAAAGCCAACACTTTTGGCTTTGCTCAAAAAGGTAACGACTAGCCTAAAATTAAATGGAAATTAACTTAGCCGACAGCTTAATTAAAGCGCAGGCTGGCTCTGACTCATAAACGTCGGCGCAAACATGCTTAATGACAAAAAGCGCTCAATGTCACAGAAACCTGATAGCTAGAGAAATCAAGATAGAAACTTGGCCTTCAGTCAGGCAGAACACTTTCTGAATTTACCTTCCAGAAAATTCCTTTAAATACTAACTTTGTTCTACCTTATCTGAATACACCCGGGCTAAATCATTTACATTCTGATAAGAAAGCCTGAGTTAAAAACAAGAGCAATAGAAAAGGCTGCTTCAAAGTAAAATAACTGTTAAGCAAAGTAAATACATTCCTCCCAACTTTATAGTAACTAAAATAATATGAAGAACCAATGTGGAAGATATTATGAACTAATGTTATTTCTTTAGGAATGACTAATGTAGACGCCATTCTCCCTCTTTGCTGTTTTTACATGTGTTGCAGCAAGTTTGCCCATTGATAGGAGGACTAGTACGTTAGATTAATCTTTTTTCGTAGGAAACTGAGCTATTTGTATTTTATGTTTGCACAGCTTTTCTATTTGTATTCCTTGTTTTGTTTTGTACAGCTAGACTTTAGGTACTCTGAGCTAGTGTTTACAGGTTACAGCCGAAAACATCGCGGAAGAAAACGTTGCGGAGCAAACAACGCAAGGCGAAAACGTCGTGGTACAAAACATCGTGGGAGAAAATAAAGCAAAGAGAAAATATCGCAGCTCTAAAACATCGTGGTGCAAAATATCGTCGTTGAAAATAAAGCGGTTCAAAAACTTTGCAGTTTGAAAACATCGTCGTCGAAAATATCGTTTTGAAAAATAAAGTACCTACAAATCATCGCATGACGATAACATCGCAGATATGCGTTTTTCAGGATTTAATAATTGTTAATGGATATTCGCATAATGATTTATGCAAGGTGGAAAGAAGCATAATTTCTACTTTCATGTTTTTTATTAAATAATAATTTTTTTAAAAGACAAGAAATTTAAACAAAACAAGAAATAATTTTCACTATAAAAGTATCAGATTAACAAAACTGAAGAAAGTAATATAACTTAGCAATTTTTTTATAGATAAGTTCATGTGGTTACTTATCTTTCTTTTTCAATTCTTTTTTTAGATTATACTTTTCATGAAAAATTACGAGTAAAACTTTATAAAAAAATAATTTATTACTGACCTTTGTTAGTCAACTATGTCAGTTTAAAATTAAGTGCGATAAGTTGCGTTAATTTTCCAAGCTTAAGTTTCCATTTTACATTTTCAGCAAATATATATTAGTTAATAAAAAATATGAAAGTGAAAATCATCTTTCTTTCCATCTTGCGCTCACAAATCATTATGCGAGTTTTAAAAATTATATCGTCATGCGATGATTTGTAGGTACTTTATTTTTTACCACGATATTTTCGACAGTGATGTTTTCAAACTGCGAAGTTTTTTAACCCTCTTTGTTTTCGACGACGATGCTTTGTACCACGATGTTTTAGAACTGCGATGTTTTCTCTTTGCTTTATTTTCTCCCACGATGTTTTGTACCACGACGTTTTCGCCTAGCGTTGTTTTCTCCGCGACGTTTTCGTCCGCGAGGTTTTTGCCGCGATGTTATCGGCGGACACCGTGCTTACAGTCTAGCTGTGCGCTGCGTTATGGCTATTTCGAAGTGATGGTTTCCGTAACTCTGTTTCATATCTTGAAGTTTTGTAACTCTTGTCGGAGTCTTGTCTTTAGCTGCAGGGTCTCTGAGCTGACTCATTTTCTAGTTCTTCTTTATATATCTGCAGACGGCCCCGAGACTACTTGGGAGTACATGAAACTCAAATCTGCAATTTGCAAAGACCTCCCCTGGGATCTGAAGTCGTTGGAACACGTTTTGGGACTCACTGACATCGTTAATTTTATTCATCGGTCTCAGGGTTTCGCCTTTTGAGTATCACTGTTCGTGTCTTTATTTTTCACAAAATATAGTATTACCATATTTGCAGTGCATCATTATGAACCTTATACTGGTAGCTGCGTCCATCAATAAATTTTAATGTAGAAATATCACGCTGTTTTTGAGATTAGTCTAGCTATTAGAGTTTATGCAATTTTATTCCCTTGTTAATTTTTTTTTCAAGTTTCATGTTTCTTAACTCAAAATCGAGCTTAAAGGTCTCAGAATGGTTAACTGCTGCATTCTCACATTACGTGTAAATGTCTTATGCTTTATTCCACTTCTGTAACACACTGGTGTTTTAACCACCTAACTATAAATTCTGTTGTTATGGGTGTTTTGCGGATATCATAAGGAAAGCGTTTGTATTTTGCATCTCAGTAGGAAATTTTGAATCCTTCCATGAGTTGCCCCAACTACAATGAAATTCTTGAATTTTGATCTCCCATTCATAACCTGTCATCATAAAACACTATAGTAATTTTTCAGTTGGTGCCCCACCGGAGCCGCTGCCAATGAGAAAGCAAATATTTTAGCTGAAAGGGGCGTCGGAATTACTAAGACTGCGGCTATTCCTGTCTGTTACAACTTTGTCAAAGTGTACATAAATAAAACGCTTTAATTTTTTTTTGCTTCCACCTCCAAAGTATTTGAGTTTCAGAATGCCAAGCAAGATTTGGGTCTTGAACTTCGCCTTTAATAGGATGATTGTTTAGTGCAACATGTTTTGCGCTTGGAAACTACTTGGATACCCTTTTGCTCATTTGTATAAAGTCCAAAATATGGATCGCTACCATTTGTCAAGATACACAACGCTGTTTCTGAGACTTCTGTGGCTGCTCTTGGAAAACAATTAGCTAAAATTTACGTTGCTAATGAAAATTTTTATTCCTTATTTGTTATTGCGATCAGTTGTTTATATTCAATGTATTTGTATTTTTCAGCCTCTCATTGCTTAGGAAAAAAATAATTACCTAAACATAGAGTTAAGTATAGTGTAAAAGGATCTTATTTTGTAGATTCAAAGTGGGTTATTGAAATTGAAAGGATTAGAATCACTGGTTGTTAATGGACGTCATAGTATCGTATTAATATTTGTACTACCTTCACCAGCTTGTAGCTGTATGATTAAGATTATAAAACCCATATGTGTGGTTTTAATATTCATTATTTAATGTTGAATTTATACTTCAATTTACGCGCTTAATATTTTATATAGCATATATTTAACAATGCATTTGAGAGAGTAAACTTTGTATTAGAATTGCAATGGAGTTTTTACTTGCTCTCAGAGATATTCTCTTACACTGAATTGACCAGTTAGATACATTTACTGCCTAAGCCATCTCTTTGATTTATTCTTCATAGGACAAAATAATTTTTACATGATTAATTTTATGCTGAAAAGGTTAACGAATTTCAGTAAGCTCAGTATTTATAAACAGGATAGGAGCAATGTTCAAACCATATTGTAAATGAAATAATAAATTTAAAGTTCCTAAATTTAAAATCTCACACTTCATTTACTGTGAAAACCAAAATTTGATTTCGTTTGGAAATAATTTTAAACAATTTAAGAATTTGTTCTGGGCAGTAGTGCTTAGAGCTTTAGAATTATGACGTTCTTGGGATGAATACAAAAAGCGCCTGCATTTCTAGGCACTGCTGAACATAATATCACATCATATATTAATAATGAAGATCAGAATGGATCCTCAAGATAATTCTTTCTTATTCTCTTTTAAGATTAGAATTGGAATCACTAGAGAAATAATGGTGGTGGTGGGGGTTCAAGCGTGCTAGCGCTTTTCGTTTCTGCCGCTTCAATGCTTCATTCGCCAGCCGCGACGGCATTACGATCTCCAACGCCAAAGACAATGGAGAAAGAGCGTGACAGAAGGTTAGAGATGCGTGAAATAGATCGCCATTCAGCAACGCCAGCAAGCAGCACGAAATCGTTACACTTTTTATCGCGTCAAAACGAGAAATGAAGGAATTTGCATATTAGGAAAGGAATCAAAGTGTAAGCTTGAAAAAGCAAGGCTTCTGTGAAACCACATTCTTTTCATTTCTTTTCCCTGAGAAAAGTCAAATCACGCATTTTTTAAATGTAATCACGAAGGTGGTAGTTTATTCTAATATATGCAGTGTTAGTATATTTATATCTCACATTAATCCCTCAAAACTTAGTGAAGCAAGATCATCTTTTTTAAGAAATGCCTATCTCAAATATAAACCACAAACGCATGCATATACATCAAAGCTGTGAAGCTGATCTATTGTACCAAAATTTATAAATGAAATCATTGCACATGATATAGTTATTGAAGGTGAAACTTGTGACCTCTTATATTTCGTATAAGAAGGTACATATTTGTTTCGTAATATATATATATATATATTATGTTACGCATTACACTGCACATATAATTAAAAATATAATTAATATTAATCATCAACTTTGTCAAATTAATAATTATTTCTAAATTAACCATGCAGTAATATTTATATTCAAATGAAATCAATGAGTGAAAAATAAAGTAACTGAAAAAAAATTAAGTTATTTCCTAAAATTATTTAAGAAATGACGTAAATCTTTTTTCATAAGCAAGCAAAGTATTTTCAGAGTAGCAACAGGTATGTCTAAGACAATACCGCAAGATGCTAAGGAGATAGTCAATTTTTATTTTAGTTCGCTAAGAAATAAAAGATTAGTCTGAAACAAGTATTCAGAAGGTAGTATGACTGCTATAATTGTAACTTACATGTTTCAAATTACAGGTTTTATATACACTGCTCGACATTGAAAATGCAACACCAAGACGAAGTGGTGAGAAATTTATGCAAATTTTAGAGTAGACGCACGTCACTGAGTTATGCAAATTATGTAAAATGCGCAGCTCTCCGACGCACGTGAAGTAAGATGTAAGGGAAGGGCAGAATGGGCAATATTCGTGTCGTTATTTCTGCCAGACGAATTATCGAAGAAAGTTGGTTTTTGTGCCGGAGGATACGTGTAACAGGAGAGAATGCCAGGCCGCCGTCAACGAAGGCACTTCCAGTACATAGACGATTTTACGAGGGATATGGTGATCGGATTCAGAAGGGCGCGTTGGTCCTTACGTTAAATCGCAGCTGATACCCACATGGAATGCGAGCACGGTGCATCGGCTATGGGGAACATGGTTGGATTAAAGGAATGTGGGAAGAAGGAGAGGTGCAGGTGCAGCCAGAGTGACGTCAGCAAGGGTGGATCGACGCATCCGCCGACAAGCTGTGGCGTTCCCGCAAATCACTTGTGCCGCAATTCTGCAGAATGTGCAAGATACCCTGGATGTTCCCATTCCGAGAACCATTTCCCGTCGATTGGTTGAACGTGGCCTGCATTCACGGCGTCCGTTAAGAAGACTGCCATTGAACGCACAGTATAGACGCCAACGTTTAGAATGGTGCCGGACTGGAGCGATGTGGATGACAGAATGGCGAAACGTCGCCGCGTACTTGTGTCGCGTCGACGTAGAGACAGGTCTAATCCGGCAGTAGCTGTGGAACGCCCCACCGCGCGATAGCGTGGCATAGTGGTTGGGGCGCTATTGCCTACAATTCAAAGTCACCTCTACTTCGTATTCAGGACACTATGACGGCCCAACGATACTTGGAAAATGTACTGCGGTCGGTGGCGTTCCTCTACCTTCAGGGGCTGCGTAATGCAATTTTTCAGCATGATAACGCCACACAGTGCTTGCATCTGCCAACATGCTCTGCAAGGTATACAGATGCTTCCCTGGCCACCGTACTCTCCTGACCTGTCACCAAACGAACATGTGTGGGATGTGATTGGACGCCGTTTGCAGCCTCTGCCCCTGCCTCGTTCAGAAGACGAACTGTGGCAAATGTTTGAAAGGGAATGGAGAGCCATCCCTCAGGTCATGACCCGCACTCTTATTGACTCTATGCCTAGATATGTTTCTTCGTGCATCGCTGTCCGCGGTGGTCCTACATCATATTGAGCCGAAGCCGTTCTCGCTCTGTATTCTGACTATCATTTTGAAATAATCACTTATTGCTGTTTGCATTAAAGATCACTTATTGCTGCTTGCTGTCTCTGTCGTTTTTCCAAATTTCATCACTTTCTGACCACGCCTTCTAGGTGTTGCATTTTCAATGTCGAGCATTGAATTTTCGAACCAGAGTGTTCCTGTCAAACGGCTTATAAGCCAAAAGTAAGAAGAGAAATATCAGTTATTGATAATTGATACGATAAAAGGTTTTTGAATATAGCGTAGATTTTCAGTTATAAGGCTAAATGTGATGCACTGATATTGGTGCTCTGACCCATCGGAGATTCTGTAAAGACACACAAGGCCTCCGATTTACGATAGACAGAAAGCGACACATCTATCCGTATCTATTCGTTAGTTGTGTCCATCACTGTACATCAATTCACTGTGTATTTTATCTATGTGGCCGCCGCATATTATCGGGTCAACTTTCTGATGAAAATCAAAATTTTTCTACTTTGTGTATGATGTGAAAAGAGTGATATTAGACCGTACGTTTGACTGGTAAGTACGAAGCATTTATTTTTCTGTCGTACTCTTTGTAGGCAATCAAAATATTCTACAATACGGTCTGAAATCAGAATGCTATTTTATAATTAAACTAGTCCATTTTTTTCTGCCGTCAATGGAAGTTCTGAATACTATTTTGGATATTAATTTTTTCTTTATAAAAGTGAAACTTTTCTTCAGCGTTACTTCTTCTTTCGTTACATATACTGATTTAGGTACTTCATGAAAGCTAAGTGGATTAAGAGAAAGTTCGTAAAGCGTAAAATAATTGTATACTCTCTATTGTTATTCTTAATATGCATTAGAGATACTATGTAACGCTAAACACGTAGAATTGAATGCAGTTTAATACTTTAAGCATTTGTCTTAAACGCAGGTATTTTTAAAATATATTTTTTTAAGTATGTGGCTCATACTGTAGTCACGTTCATCTATAAGTTTAAACCTAGAGTGGATGGAGAAATTCGATATTCAAAAGTGGGTACATGGGGAAGTCTTCTATGCCCATTGTGGAAAAGGTGGATATATTTCAAGTATGAAAAGACTATTCGAATAGCATAATTTTTTCTTGACCAATCTGCAGAATCATTGATATTATTTCAAGCAGAAAGCATGAAAAATGAGGAATTCTTTTCCGAGATTCGAACCCCAATCTAATCGGACGTGGTTTCAATTCCAGCAAGAATGTACACTATAAAGATACAAAAAATTCCTTACAAAGCTATGTATAATTAAACAACCGTCAAATGCAAAAGGTGTTGGGGTTGTATGTAATTTCTGAGTGCATTCTGGGATCAAACTCAAATTCGCTTAAACTAAAATTAGACCAATTATGCCCGCAAAACGAATTTTTTCCCGGCTATTTTATAGTATCAGAACACCGAAAAATTCGACAGGAATAAAAGTAACGCGACAAAAATATATTGTGCCCTCAGCTTGAAGTGCAAAACTGATCAGTGTAGAAAAGGAGCTGCCAAGTTCGAGCTGTATGCGAGGAAAAGAACACTCCTGTTTTTGGTTGGCATTTCACAGTAAAAAGCCGTCTGGCAAGCGCAAGTGCATTTATAATGCATAATGGCAATGTTACAATATAAAATCGTACTTGGTATAAAAAATATAAACACCGCATTCAATGCTGAAAAACTACACAAATGAGCACCTGAGGCATAGAAAAGTGATATATATATGATTTTATAAGTCAACGTGTGTAAATCACACATTCATTAGCTTTCAAGATTGCAAAGTGAAGTGCACAGTGCTGGCTGCTTTAAGACCGATTTTCTTGCTTGGTTTAATGTGCCTCATTTACTGAATGAGATCAGTATTGAGTTTTGGAGCTATATTAACAGTTAAGTATATCCATGAGAAGATTTTGATGTGACAAATTTTAGTCCATGTTCAGTGCTTTGTTTTCAGATGACGACCCAGTATTTCAGGAAGATAATGCCAGTCCTACCTTGTTGCGTGCATTGGATCTTGATGGAAGATCCGCGAAAGTGAAGTACACTATCGAACGTGGTCACCTATGAAATGAAAATTATTGAACCTGTATCGAGAATTCTTAAGAACAAATTTAAGAGCGTTGTCAGCTTCCTTCAAAGATTTAGAAATCATATTGATTTAAAATTTGCAAAATACATATTACTATTGTTTATTATTTATATATTTAATCTTCGACGTATTTCAACTGCAATTCACATATGCTGTCTCGAAGGTGGGAGATCTTGAGTCTCCTTCTTGAAGCGAATAATGATTAATCTGTTGTATGTTATTAACAGAGTCTAGATTAAATTCTCATAATATATAAAAATGGCATTAATTAAATTAACCAAAAATACTTGCAGCTAACGGAACATTTAACATATCTTAATTCGGACTGAAGCTGAATATCGGAATTCAGCCAACCATGGAAAGATAATTCAAATCTTTTTCGATGTTTATCGTTTTGGTTAAGTATGTTAAAGTAATAAAAAGTTTAGAACTCCGGAAAAGAAATTGCATATACTGCTGTAAATATATTTTCTATCATGCTGCTTCTAAATGATAACTTGGCATAATGCTGCCTGATATAGGAATTTTTAAATGTTTGACTTGTTTTTAGTAACATTACAACAACAATGCTTAAAATATAAGAAGTAAAATTATTTGTTTTCAGATTATTATTAATAAACATTCTTTGAAATATTATATAGCATACACATTTAATGTCCCAAACCACCAACGAAGATACAGTCATATTTAAATAACTTTATTATAATCATTAGTAGTAAGCTACTTACATTTCTGACTCTAATGACTTAAAAGTGAAAAGTAAAGAAAAGGTGCATTGTACAAATATCACTTCCACATATTTGGCAAGTGATTTTTTCTTTCTATGCTGAGTAGACAATAGAAAAATTAAGTAACAAAAAAAATCATCAGGGGACATAACATTTTTTTAATGGAAACGTATAATTGGCACTGATTTTCTATTATGAACTAATAAATGCGGAGGAAAGCACTTTTGAAAGGTAATGAATCTGCTGAAAGAGACTGAAGGGAATTGATTAGATGTAAACCAAACAGTGTACTAAAATGGTGCGGTGTTTTTACATAAAAGCATTTTTGTTTTATTTTAGGATACTTAGCAACATTTAATGATTCATTTACTAAATTTCCGTTCAAATTAAAGAAAATAAATATCACAAATGAAACAGCTTTTGTAGACAGACATTTCACCCGTTTAATTGACTAATCCATATTTCTCAGATCATTGAAAAGTCTAAAGAGTTACACAGTCCAGTCACATTAATGTGACCACCACGTACTTTCCATGTCAGAGTTAAATAACCAATCACAGAAGGCAGGTGGCAGCACAGTGCAGTTGAGCGTATATAAAGGGTGTGTGAGGGCTTCGGAAAATATTTCAATCGTTGGCGTAATGCAGAAACGAAGCGATTTATCCAACTTCCAAAAGGGCATGATCATTGGCTTTCGGGCCAAGGGTGGAAGCATTTCCGAAACGGCTGAGTTTGTGAACTGTTCGCGTGCCGCCGTGGTAAAAGTGTACCGTGCATGGCAAAATGGGACTGTCCAAAATCAGCGACGTGGCAAATGTGGTGCACCACGGGCCATAGATGACAGAGGCGAACGACGGTTGCGGAGATGCGTTCGGGCAGATAGACGGGCTACCGTTGAGCAACTGACCACCAAAATGAACCAAGGGGCTACCAAAAGTGTCTCCCAAAGTACTATTCAGCGAACATTGCTGCGTCTGGGCCTCCGAAGCAGACGCCTGGTTCGTGCACCTATGCTGACTGCTGTTCATCGACGGCGAAGGCTAGAATTTGCACGCCAGTACAGCAGCTGGACGTCCACTGAGTGGCGACAGGTTGCGTTTTCGGATGAATCGCGTTTTATGCTCCATCGGACAGATGGACGTTGGCGTATAAGGCGTGAAACCTCTGAAAGGAACCACCCTGCAACCATTGCCGGAACGGTCCAAGCTGGAGGCGGGAGCATTATGGTCTGGGGAATGTTTTCCTGGCATTCTCTAGGTTCACTGATCATTGTGGAAGGCACAATGGATCAATACAAGTACGCATCTGTCCTTGCGGACCATGTTCACCCCTACATGCGCATTGTTTTTCCTCAGGATGATGGCATCTTCCAGCAGGACAATGCGAGGTGCCATACAGCTGCCAGTGTACGTGCGTGGTTCGAAGAGCACCAGGATGAGTTTACCGTCCTCCCCTGGCCAGCAAACTCACCTGACTTAAACCCAGTCGAACATCTGTGGGACCATCTCGATCGAGTTGTTCGCGCCATGGATCCTCAACCGCGTAATCTAGCGCAACTGGCCACGGCATTAGAGTCGGCATGGCTCAACATCCCAGAGAACACCTTCAGGGACCTATGTGACTCTCTTCCTGCACGTCTCGCAGCAGTCCGCTCTGCGAAAGGTGGTTATTCTGGCTTTTGACAGATGGTCACATTAATGTGACTGGACTGTGTATTTGCTTTCAAACCAAAAAAAATTTTAGAAGTGAAACTTATTAAGTAATTGCGGAAATATAAAATAAAAAACACTGTTTCTTTAATGGATCTTCAAATAAGTATATTTGGAATAAACCTTGGCATCATTTTTGTTCTCGATATAAAGAAAGTAATTGTGTACTACAGAAAGCATTCATTTAATGTGTTAGCTTCTTGAGCTAGCGTTAGAATTCGGATTGGGTTTACATATACATTACTGTTACACTTCTTTGTGACCTTATTTTTATTTATTATTGAAAGCGGAATTTGATTATCTATTTAATATCACATGATGTACCAAAAGTCCGAAAACCGTGCTTCAAATATATTATTGCGCGCGTACGGGTTCTTAATTCATTGAATGCACAAGTTCGATAAGCGGTTACTAAAATTTACTTTGATCGAAAGAAATATATCGGAACTCCGGAATTTTTCTCAGAAATTTTCGTAAAAGGGCTCAAAATATGACGCAATGTCATCAATATTTATACTTCAAACTACTCAAAACGTTAAATACAAAGCAATATAAAGCGCAGCTAAAGTGAAAGCTAATCTCAGTTCTCGCAGAGCTAAACTACTCACAACAATGGTAGCTAAACTGATCTCAGATGTTCTCTCTCCGGGTTTTTACAGTTTTCAACCGAGTTTTATAGTTTTTTTCTCGTACTTCCTACTTCTGTAAATTGCTGTAAACAATATCAGTATGGAATTACGGTTACAGCCAGAATAACGGTCAATTACATTTATTCAATTTCGGTACAAATTACCGAGATACCCATTTATTCAATGTTAAATGCACCTGTCCCTGTATTTTTACTATTCCGGCGTAGCTTTCTCTTGAAGTTTGGCTCACGCTTCATTGAACGGGGAAATATAACAATTTTAATTATAATTCCACTAAAATTATCTGTCTAACTACAAAATTCGCAAAACTATTTTACATAGCTAAGGCAAATGCGCAAATCGACTTCAAGGCTGAAAAGATTCATGCCGCGGTTGTGGTTTGAACTAATCCCTTTATATCTCACCTTACTTTAATTTTGTGCGAGGCATAATCTTTCCTTAGATAAGTTAAACAACTTTTAGGTAAACCTTATGAACTAAACCAATAAGTGTATAAGGTATTTTCTCCCTCCTTTCCACATGCTTTCGTGGTGTAACGGTAGCACCCTCGGCGCGTATTCGAGAGGTCCAAGTTCGAGTCCCGGCGATTGCGTTGCTCATTCATTTTTTTCATGTTTCCTATTTCAAAAAATACAATCTGCTCTACAATTATAATATAAAAATCAGTAGTATCTTAGATATAAATACCAGGTATTTAAATCATTTTTATTTTAACACTTATGATAATAAGAGAAGTCTAAAAAGTCATTGTGGCCTCGGTATACTTCGTTCATTTGCACAATTTTGAGTGTAAATTCATCTGCGAATGTACTTCAAGAACTGATAATGTTTCTTATGAAAATGTATGTATTATTTTACTACTAACATGCATACTACGTGTCCGCATACCAAGCACACCATGATTAACCCTTTCGGTAATGAATGGAAAGCGCATCTTCTATTTATAGCACCTAATTTTGAAATTTAACCCATTTTAAGTAAAAAATTCAGTTGATTGTATATTTGTTTTTTAACTATGTGTTATACTACGTTTATGTTCCTTTTCTGATTATGTATTATACAAAATATTTCTTTCTATCTTAATTTATAATAGAAACTATGACTAAATTGAAATTAAGAAGACCACTAGTAAACATTTTGCTGTGTATTTATTCATTCTTAGTGAGATGATGAGATGAAACGTCATTACACTGCATTTTAGGACACATTTTCTAATTGTATAATATAGAAGAATTTAAAGTTAATGAAACGGAAAGCCAGATATTAATATTTTAATTAGCAAAATCGGAAGAAATGCGAAGAAAGTAAATTAAGTCAATCATAGTTTCAAATCTACTAAGATCTGGGATCTTGAAATCAATAATTTTCTTTTTTTACTTATGATTTGCCTACTAAACGATTACCTCTCAGAGAAAAATGCTCATTTTTGCTTAAACAATTAAGTAATTTAACTTCAAAAGGTACATTTATATACTGAATAAAATAAAACGGATGTTTTCCCAATGCTAATATTTCTACTTGGAGTTTGTAACTTTTTTTTGGAAATGAAAGTGGTGTAAATACAATGCATGTAGAATGCAGTGGCCGTTTCCATAAAGATCGCTGAATAATGGTATGTTTTGGCTTGGATTCTGATTACGGGTTGGCTGCTTAGGAGCTTTCTTGGTTTCTCTCATATGTGTCACAAATATTAACTATTTTACATTAAACAGACCTCCACGAATGTTTCCTGCAGTTAGGTAAGCCGTAGCGTATTTTGCCGTCTTTAAATTTAAAAACAATAGCTATTTATGAAAATTTATTATATTTATACTTATTCATATAAAAAAACAGCAAATAATTTACATACACATTTTAAAGGAAGTTTTGAAGAATTTTTAGTGGCAAAAATAAAAGCTTTAAAAAATCATGCATTTTATCAAGTTAAGATAAAAAGTAAACTTTGAAGACTTTTATGATACTACATTAATTTATTGTACAAATAAGTGTTTAACATGCATCATCCTATTTTTTATTTGTTTAAAGTAAAGCTATATTTGTGATATTCTAAAATTTCTCACAGAGTTTCTTAGCCCGAATCTATTTCGAAGCAGAAGTTGTTAAAAGGCAGGAGGGGGAAGGCCATCTAGAGTAGAAAAAATAAAATTATTTCTGCTGGTTTTCAAAGCAAAAGATTCAATTCAGCCTTCTGGGTGCATAGTAACAAAAGTGGAAGCTTCAACTTTCGTATCAAGCAGTTAAAAGTAGCCTCTTTCTTCACGCTCACATATAGGTTCTTTTAGCATTACCTTTTCGTTTTTTTACATAAAGGGTTTTTTGAGGCACTTTCTTTCCTGAGATCTTTATAAGAGATAGCTAAAGCTTATTTTTATATAGGAAGAAGAAAAGAAAATCTTTTCTAAAGTTTTGCGCTCCAATACATTGCTAACATAGATTTTCCAAAAGTTTTTTTTTTAAACATCATACGAGATACTCTTATGGAGAATGTGAAAACATTGTAAATGGTTTCATTTCAAGAAAACAAAAATTGGATTTAATATATAGTTATGAAGTCAGGATATAGAAAATCACATTTTTATAATCTACGTAATTAAAACATTGCACGTAAAGTCACACATCTTAGTTTACAATTTGCTACATTACAGGCACAGAAACTTGGAGTAATGTTACAGTAAAAGAAAATGTTTGCTTCCTTTTCACTGCAGAGTCATTAGACGTTTTCGTAGCATCAAGAACGGAAATTGAGCTATGTCAGCACTCGGTTCCAAACCACAGGTCTTTTCTAATAGCCGGGCGTACTGCCACTTACACTATGAAAGCACGCACATGGGTATGCGATAATTTTCTATACTAAAATGTGTCTAGACGCACATGCATCTGAAATTTGAATTTTATTTAACACAGAGAAAAAATATTAAAAACCTAGAGTGTTCTATTCTTATGTAATATTTAAATCATTCTGTTTAGCTAGAAATACATCTTGATTGTAAATGGGCAGTGGAATCTTTAATGAATTGAAATTAAAGAACTGTATAACTGTATAGAAGTGTATACTTTTTCCTTGAAAACATTGTTCTAAAACCAAATCATCTTAATAGGAAACCAAAAAAGAATATGTTATGTGTATAATTTATATTAATAGATATACTAAGTTGATGTATCACTCAATATTTAACAATAAATTTAAAGAAAAGGAACTTTTATTACATTTAGGTCATCAAGACATAAGAGTCAGAACATATATTTACGCAGCATTTATGATACATCTGTACACCAAGCTTATGTATGACAGATAATCCTACGGAAAAAGCATTTCCACGTTTTGTAAATCATCTAAATGCTGCAAGGTGTATAACTCGTCGGGCATCAAACTGTCATGGAACTATTTGTCGCCATAGCTATGACTGATCATAGAAGATATATACAGAGATTGGCAAGTTGTCGCATAGTGCAGCTTAACTACTAAGACAAAAGTTGCGATTCTAAGTTAAATCTGACATAAACTTCATTAGATAGGATTATGGGAAATGAAACTAAAATAGGAAAACACTATACTATACAACTTCTCGTCTTCTAGCAGCAACAACTGCTTACTGCTATGTTAAACATAGGACATGGTTACAATAGTAAAATCTAGGCAGATCTACAATACACTTGGAATGGAAAACTAGCCATTCTGAAACAAAGCCTGCTTCGCCAAACCTTTAGTAGCTCTGATACCTATTCTGGGACAGGCTTTGGCAGCAAAACGGAAGTGTTCGGGAACAAGCTCCAATGAGCTCATGGTTAAGATTCTATCTTAATTTTTAGCACTTGCTGTAATATCTACATAAATGTCAGCTCTGAGAGACTATCGTAAGGAGAAATGAGACATGGGGAAACAATTAGCATAAATTAACGTGTTTAAACTCTTTTGCTAAATCTTAATTCATAAATTTTATACTCTGTCTTTCATGTGATGCCAAATCATAAGCATGTTAATTAATATATGTATCCTTTTCTTGTCACTTACTACATAATATGAAAATCTGAATGTAAAGGAGAGATATTTAACCTCAGCGAAATCCAAGCAAAAAGCAGGAGATGTTAAACATCCTAACATTGCAATTAAATACGTTCTATTACAGTCATGTGCAGATAATAGAATCAATCAATATACTGGTAGTTTACTGATTGCATAGAAGATGTGAGGTAAGGTGAAAAAAATGATCAAAATATAATATTTCATACTAGCGATATCTGGGTAGCATAGTTATTATATTTTTCATAATGAAGGCAATTTTCCAAAATATAAGTATTGAGAACGGAAGAATGTGTAAAAAATTTGCATTTCATATTTTATATAAATTCATTAAATTAAAAAATATTAAATATAAATCTCTGGGTTATTTAAAACATTTTTGTAACTCGAAGTATATGTCTATGACCAACGGTTCCAAACATAAAAGCCGGTAAGGACTTTTGCTGACATGGCCCTTGATATTCAGCTTCATGTCAAGTTAAAAATCGTAATTTATAATATTAAAATGCAGGAAACGAAAAAGAATTAAACGATACAATTAACAAACAGCGGCAAGTTTACTTTTGCGCACTCATGTTTGTGTGGTTAATAATCAGTCGCTAGTATGAAGGACCAAATTTGGAAGATAACTCAGTTACAAAAAAACTGCTAATAGGGTGAGATAATGCAAAGATATTTTATTCAAGCAAAATTTCTATTGGCAGTAACGCAACAGAGCGAAACCTTATCGCAACTTTTGGCTTTCATAATCAAAACACTAAACATGTTATTTCTCCCCTTTGATTATATATTGGGTTTATTTAAGTGTTTTTGATTAAACAAATTATGGCAAAGCACTCGAGGGTCATCTGCTTCGGGAAGTTACGCGTTCGAGACGCATTTTAGAGAAACTATATTTGTGTTACTCATGAACAGAACCACGAGAAGCACGCTCGACACGTATTCGAAAGGTCCATGGTTCCAGTCCCGCGAAGACGTTGCTCATTTGTCATGACTCCTCCTTCAAAAATAACCTAATTCAACCACCTTAGAGACTTTGCATTTAATTTTGACTGACATTTTTTTTTGAATGCGAAGATGTAATTTTTCTTATGACAAAAGGACTTAAAAGTCTAGTTGTAAAGCTATACCGGGAAAGTTTGCAGAAGAAAAATAATCAGTTAAAAGCAAAGCTTTCACTGATCTTTATCAAAAATAAAAAAAATACAGTAGGCTATTTCCCATCTTCACATTTCCTTCGTAGAATCATTAGGTTTTTTGGAAGCAGGAGATGTGAAAAATGAGCAATGCCCTCGCTGGGATTCGACCCGCGGACCTCTGAAATACTCATCAAGCGTGCTGGCGTTACACCACGAAGGCATGTGACGTAGGCGGGAGAAATACCTTATATACTGCAACTTTTAAAAGGCGACTGGGGATTAGGGACCACAGTCGCCAAATCGTGGTGGTGGAGAATCATTATCCACCGCCAGTTTTAGTTCGGGCGCCAGTTGTAGAGACATTAGGTTATTTTTGAAGGAGTAGTCATGACAAATGAGCAACGCCTTCGCCGGGACTGGAACCGTGGACCTTTCGAATACGTGTCGAGCGTGCTTATCACTACACCATGAAGACACGAGAAGAAGGCGGGATAAATACCTTATTCCTATACATATGAAATATAAATAAAAAATCATGACAATGGTTAGTAAATGGAGAGAAAATGAAGTCCACTTTAAACTTTTTGCACCCGAAAAATAATAATTATAACATGGCTGGAACGAAAATATAAGTGCTTCAAGAAAAACAAATATCTGTTAAATTTCTAGATGACACTTGAATCTTTCAGTTTGGGGAAATTACTGCAATCTGTTCACGCCATCCATTCTCCAAGAAAAAGAAGTTGATCGCGAATCTTATTCATTATTTTTGGATGGGGGTGAAAGAACAAGAATTAAAAAAACGGTCTTTAAAAGAAGTTTCAGAGATAAACTGCACTATTTTTTCTACTCAAAAAAGAAAATCTGGAGGTCAAAAAAGCAAGTGAGTTATTATAATTTTAAAATGAAAGAAAATGGAGATAAGTCATCTCGTGCATTTTTATTTCAAGCTGAAGCAATATGAAGTTATGTGTTCATGAATCTTCTTTATAATTAGCCCCACTTCCGCAGGTTATGAGTAGCGTGAGCAGATGAAATTAAAGCATGACTCATAAAAGCTAATTTAGAATAAAAACATGAGACTTGGAAATTTCGAAAAAAAAAGAAATTATAAATTGGATAACACAATATAATATTTTGCACGAAGATCAATTTAATTTTCATCGAATTCTACGAAAATAAAGAAAAAAATTAACTTCTTTTAGCATTAATAATTCGAAATCTATAACTAAAATAAATATATATGTTCAGCGACCATTTATAGATCAAAATCGAAATAAAAGCTGCACATCAGAAGATTCAAACATAGTTGAACTTTTAGTAACAGACTATGTCCTTTTGTTACCGGTACAAAACTAAATTGAATATATCATGAAGAAAAGAATAAATCTTTCACAGAGAGTCATATGCTTTTCTACTTTTTTCTGTAAATCAAAAGACAGTAAGTATTTTGTACCAATCAATATATTATACTACATAAAGAAAGATAAACATGCTTATTTACTTTCATCAGAGCTTAAAATGAAAATCATTTCGATCCTCTTAATGTGTGGCCTTGAGGACAACTGAATTACTAAAAATAGTATGTGCAAGTAATGCGTATATATTCGGACATAAAAGTATATTCGCATTTGAAAAATGAGTCAGTCATAACTTTTCTAAGTGACTAAAAGTTGCATGTCTTTTGCTGCATTCACTCAAAATCCATGATAATTCAGAAATACCAGGAAGAGATAGCATGAATGACGTTTTTTCTAGGCAGTTCCGTAAAAAGAAGGTGACTTAACTATACATGTTCCATAAAATGAATTGTCAAAACTCATAGTTTTTGTTATCTAGGCCATTCCAAATGAAATACTGATTTCAAACTGGTTTGGTTTACTAATTTCAAACTCCATATCATAGATTATAAATCCTTCACAACGGTATCAAAAATATACTGCATTCAAGAAAGTTAAGAGTAAATGCTCTTTAAACTTTCTATGTATGTTGTCGAACTACGAGTAGCATAGAGATTTAGTACGGATTTTCATAAGTGGTTGAAGCAAGAATATTTTATGAAGGGGACCATTTATCTGTTTGCTTTAAAGTTCAATAAATGTTTTCTCAGAGAATGCTGGGTAAGTTATTTCTTACAACGAAAACTAAATATACAATGGGGTTTAACAGGTGTTTGTTAAGGAATTTTAAAACTGGGATTTGTAGAAAGCTTAACTTTTCCAATTTTGTTTCATCTACATGACATTTTTGCATGAAAATTGGTTACAATTTCTATACATCAGTAAACCAAACACGAGGGAACTGAGTAATGTACTTTAATGCCATTTCTACTCAGACTGTGGTCTTTAACATTTATGCGATTTGTAAGATTTAAGCTTTTATTAAACATATCAGATCGTGATGAACTCGATAAATCTTCTTAAATTTCTTTGAGATATTTATAATATGTACAGTTTTGTACATAATTTTTCAAACCATATTATCTACAGCTCAAAAGCTATGTTACATACATGTAATTCAAGGTGACATAGGGGAGTGCACACGTTTCTAAATGAACCATACAAAGTTAACACTACAATATACTACATTGTTGTTATGTTACCATTAACACATATTATTTTTATTCAATGATATGTGGGAACTACTGCTATTTATTTTAGGTTTATTTCAGTAACGAAGCCCAATAAGTGACCGATAGTATACCGCATGTTAACATATTGTTAACATATATGCCATATGTACGGAACGGTAACTCACAGGTTGCAGTTCGAAGGTTATTCTCCAAGGACAAATCAACGTAGGATTACGTAAAATTGTAAGAAGGGGTTACAATCCACTGGCTTTGTAGCTCGAAAGACACCATCAATTGCTAAAGGTAAGATGAGAACAACAGGGAATTTGATAAGCTTGTGAGCAGCATTTTTACGAAATCTTTACCTTTCGGTTCGGTGCCACTGAGTAGCAGTAATTTTCGGGTGGAATCGGTTTGGAAAATTTCAAAACTGATTTTAGATTCCATACGTTTATGATTAAATATTTAATATGACAACTGGAGAGAATTTTCTGTGTGAAAGTTCTTTGGGATTAACACGATGTTCCTATCTTCATGAATGGTAAGGCACAATTTACCTCAAAAGGTTCATCAACCAGCAAATTTTCTGGTACTAGCCACCAGCAAATTACATAGAACTGCATGAATCACCTCTGCATTCATCTCGTGTGACAGTGTTGTGGGCGATCTAAAGGATTAACGTTATTTGTGTTTATTTTTAAAGACAAGTGAATCAAGGAGCACTCTAGGAATTACAGTAAATCCGTTACACGAGCATGATAAACACCTTCCTTATGTAGAACTATAAAAATTAAACTTGAAACAAGATATTGGGTTCCAGCAAGATGGCGCTAGAGCCCACATGAATATGCTAGGGGAATTATTTCCTGGACAGTAGGTGCCAATGCTCTATGCGTAGACATAGAGCCTATCATCAATGCCTTGGCCCCCTTATCTCATGACCTGAGTATGTGCACTTCTTTCTGCCTGTATATTTAAAAGAGCGGGCTTACGTCGGCATATCCCTTTCATTAAACACGATCAAGACAATTATTCGAACAGAAGTGCAATGATTTAGGCTTGTTGAGTAGGTAATTCTACTTCTGTTTAAAGCTAGAAATCTCGCAAATTATGGAGAAAGGAAATACATTTTTTGAAATTACTTTTTTTAAAATTTCCTTTACCCTTACACTATATAAGGTGTTTAAAGTGAATTGTTCAATTTAGAAATTCGCGATGTGAATTAAGAGAAGTTAGTACCTGAAGCATCATATTTCCCTGTTGATTTCTTGTGAAAGGATCGAAATGGATGCAGAATTTGTTCTGAAACCATTTTTCGGTAACAAACTAATAGATTTCGAAATATTATTTAATAAAACCAAGCAGTGTTCAGTGTCTATTTAAATGTCTTACCAAATAAGATTGAAGCAAGAAGTAGACTTTTCTCGTTCATAAAATGCACGCAGTCCGTTACATTGTCAAATGACGAATACTGCGGGGAAACACTTATACAGGCAATGTTTGAACAATACGAGTTGGAAAAATTAAAATTGGATATCCCGAAATGAACCAGGAAACCATTAATATGTAATTAAAGCAAGTGATTAAGAATTTTCAGAATTTATTGAGCAAAATTTCAAGATCATAGGTACTCTCATATAAAATAAAATATGTTTTTTTAGAAAAGAATTAAAACTTAATTTTAAAATATACGTCAATATCAATCAGACGGACGCCAGGTTGAGCTTTTCCGGGAATCCGAAATTAATCACTTAAATACCAAATAACTCTTAAAACCACTAATTACTTTATTTTGAAATAAGATATATTTCAAAAATTACTGTTAAAGCTTAGCAATAGTTACAACGGCAATTTAGTTCCGAAGCCCAATAAGGAGCAAATGCAGGTTATCTATACTGAAATCTATCACGCTTTATAAATTAAAAGCAGCTATGCTACTTATTTATTATAAAACATTTACATATTCTTAAAAAAGAAATCACCTCTTCTTTAATGATCCTTTATCTTGCTTAAATTTATTGTGATCCAAGTCTAGTTAATATAATCTAGGTATTTCACTGAGGAAATGTAACCGCAAATGCTATCTTCGATTAGCAAAAAAGAGAAGTTTTGCGTATAATTGTACAACATTACAAAATTGATATATATTTTAAACACAAAAAAAGCTTGATCTAAGATCTAAGTTCCGTATACGTTTGTAGAGTATTTAAGTTATATTGATGATAGAAAGCGAAAAGTGTACAATGCACGCACCATGATTCGAGAACCAGTCATCCCGACAGGCGCTGCGCTAAAGTTCCACGAAAGCATGCTGGAAGGAGGGAGAAAATACTTCATACGCTCTCCCTTTTAAAAAGCGATTGAGATTAGGGGACCAATCGACAAATCTTGGAAGTGAAGAATTAGTGCCCACCAATCATTTTAGTTCTGGCGCCATTTATAGAGTCATTAAGTTACTTTGAATTTGGAAGCGTGAAACATGTGCATTGTGCTCCCGTGGGCTCGAACTCTGGATGTCTGGAATACGCGTCGAGTCTGCTACACCACGAAGACATGCTAGAAGGAGGCGGAAAAGACCTTATATGCTTTCGAGTACAATAAGTGCTTAGTGGCATATTGAGATAACTCAGTTAGAAATCCATTAGAAATACAGGTGAGTAACACTACTGAAAAGCGTTTTTTGTTTACAAACTATATTTATCTCTTTTATTAAATCAATTATCAAGACTACTGTTTCTTCTAGTTGATTTTGCAAACATAACTGGAGTTCTGAGTAGGAACAGGGAGCTCACTAAAAGCTATGTTCGTGCGTGAGTAGAAGAGACAACAAAGATAAGAAAGGTTCAAATTACCCTTTATCTGCTTATCGATTTTACAAACGTTCCCGCACTTCGGGATACAAAGGCCAACCACTTGTGGTCTGAACGTAAAAGAATATAAGACTACTAACTAATTAAAATTTAAATAAGAGCTAAATTTAATATTTTACACAGATGACTAATACTAATCCGGGCCTTTTAAATTACTACGTCTGCAGTACGCAAACTGAGGAAAACTACAATACGTCTTTAACTTTCAAGAAGATTACCTCTGGCCTTAAAGGCGAACAGTAACTGATGGCAGGCTCGCATGAAATCACGTAGCAAGAAGGCTCTCTCTCTCTCTCCTTCTACGCCTTGGCAAAAAGCCACAACTTAAATACTTAAGCGTTAGCAAGTACAATTTGGATAAATATAGTCATGCGTTAATTCTGGCGGAAGTGGAAAATAAGAGATAATAGTGAAGTTTTAAAATAAAATAAACGTTAGTTAAACTTAAGATCCTTACACAATAACAGCAATAAGATGCTAGCCCAAAAGAAAGATTCTTACGTGATATTCGGCAGAATCCTGTTCTACATAGGAAAATTCTATATTGACATACCTGCAATTTTAGGCTGAGAAATGTCTGTCCGAATATAACTTAATATAAGCTATAATAAATTATAGTATATCGTATTTTCCGTAACTTAAAATCCTTACTTTGGGATATAAGAGTTGAGCTTTAAACAGAATTTATTGAATGACAGCTGTAGATTCAGATTATATTATACTGGAATATCACAGGCAGATGAGATTATAGATTCAGTCAGTTATATAGTCAAATTACATTATTCTGGAATATAATGAAATTTCCGATTAAAACAAATTGCAGTATCAACTTTTCTTCTGAACATTATTCCTCTGAAGCTGGGGTTTTCCATTAAAGTTCAAATGAAAATTTGAATATGCTCTTAAACAAAAATAGCATTTGTTATTACCGGATAATTAATTACATTTTCAGTTATAAATTATTCGAGCACATTACTTTAATGAAGAGCTTTTCCAATTTTTAAAATGTACCTAGACTTTGTTAGAAGGGAATGTCCAGGCTGGGTGTCTGAAAAATGCTTCCATATCACTAACCGACAACATTTTTCGATGAAGCAAAAACACATAATGTAGTTAATATTTTTGATAAAGAGAAGAGAAATTTGCTTTATGATTCTCCTTCGCGACGTTTGAGTTCGATTACTTCTATCGAAGCCATCCCCAAACTCCTGGATCCATTTTGACATCTTCTATCAGGCTTTTCTTTTATTTTTTCTTCTTTCTTTAAGATAAAAAAGGAATTTCTCAACACATGGATCGTGTCGCTCAATTTTGAAATGAATCATCTCTGGTGAAGGTCCATCTACTACATTTTCCTGTGAACACAAAGAAGTTGCGCTCCTCACACACAGTAAGCAGTGGTGTGTAAGTAAGAATGCCGAATATTTGGCGAGCTTCGCCTTTCTAAAGTAGAAGTAATCACCACGACAAAGTTCTTGAGTCTGAAGTTCGAAAATCAGCGATACTCGACGTGTCTAAACGGCTTTCTAAACGGCCTTTCTAAGAGGCTACAAGTTCGTTAATTCTTTCCTTTTGCTAGCCTAGTAGAGTCACCAAATAGGGAGGGCCTCACACCGCGAATCCAGACAGTCAACAGCTCAGTGATCGTTATTTTCCCGAAAATCGTGTGGTATTTGAAATCGATCTGTATCTTCCTCATATTCCTACATGAATGATAAGGTAATTTCCATAGAATCTCACATCTGTACTTCAAACCATTCCTTGCGTAATTTACAGCTCAAAACGCAGTTAAAATCAAAAATAATGTTTAAAAATACTACAGCAGTCTCTTTCAGTAAAATAGAAACAAAACATATGTGTAGCAAACTTTCATACCAAGATCTAAATCTGACGAGAAAGTTCAAATATCAACAAGTTTGAATTTGCAAACCAAACTCTCAAATAATAAATTATTTTTAAATTCTCTTATCAAAACATATAAAATTTTTCTCATGGTTACCGGTTGATATAATATCAGAATTAGCCACAAACTGTGTAATGAAAAGGAGAGGCTAGTTAATATAGCAGTATATTAAATAAAATACCGTTAAGTAGAAAGCACAAATAAAAAATTAAGTAAATAATCACATAAAGAGCAATAACCCTATTACCAAAAACTATCAATCCGGAAAGAAAGCATAATTCTAAATAAAAAAAATTTGAAAGGGAAAACAATAATTGGCAAAATAATCTTAAAATATAAATTAGGTTTTCCCAAAAAATTATACAATAAATTTTCTAATCAAAAATCCTTAAAATATTTAATCGTTATGAATTACCCTGTTTAAATATATAACAATCGCAAATCACAAATGCAAAATCTTTAAAACTTACAATCTGAGAACAACAAAAATTTAAATTCAAAATTAATCTCACTATAAATAGAAATCAAAGAAGTTGCATAATAGAAGCAAAGCAAACTTCAGAGCTAAAATAAAATGGATACTTTTCAATGGAAATCATTGCTATCCTTAGTAGAAAAAGATGCAGAAAACATGTTAAATATGTTGAGGTGAAATTATTTTCAATTGTCCATAAATAACCACTCAAGCAAAATATACAAAAGTGGGACATTTGAAATCGATCTATATCTCCCTTATATTCCTATATGAACGATAAAGTAATTTGCATAGAATCTTACATCTGTACTCCAAATCCACTTCTTGCGTAATTTACAGCTCAAAATCCAGTTAAAATAAAAAATAAAGTTTAAAATCCTACATAAGTCTCTTTCAGTAAAATAGAAACAAAAAATATGTATAGCAAACCTTTATATCAAGGTTCCTGTTTCATTCCAAACTTCTTCCAAGCATTGAAAAGAACGAAAATGTACTAAGCGTTGTCTGAATTTCTGATTTACGCACTAAATAATAATCTAGAATTTTCAAAAATTTATTTTAAGTCTGATTGGCTTACGATTATACTTGTTTTAGAAAAATTCAGACTGAAATATTTGATATTCCATAAAATGCATTTCAGAGCGCTTGAAGAAATGAGATTTCTATGATTACAGCAAAGCATGTGATTTTTATCTGCTTAAAAAGAGTACGGTATTCACGATGCACATAGATGATAGTAAGAAAATCTAAGCATAAAGGCCTTTCGACAGAACTTGAACCAAAGTGAAATTATCAGTATTTAGTGATTTTAAACGCGATTGTTTTGCGATAATATATAATTTAGCATTTAATAAACGCTTGACGTAGGCTTAGTATTTCGTTTTCAGACTGTCCTCTTTTCTGTTTCCGCATATCGCCATAAAAGAAAGCAAAATAACTCCAAACAATATTTGCAAAAATGTTTAATATTTCGAAACAAAGCAAGGCATGGTTTAGGATTTATGAATGTGGTTCTGAAGCTGAAAAAGGAAAGGTACGGAAATCAGCATCTCTAACACAAGGATATTTGAAAGAGATTAATGGTTAAGCCTCCAAGGGCCTCAAACGTGATACTTCCATACATGCTTTCAGTTTGGAAAATAGGTGGAAACGAAATGACCACTAAAGTGCACATCCTCATCTCTTCAAATAAGGAATACTATGGCCAACGCTCTAAAAATCTAAAGAAATTGAAGACATTGTGATATGTGTTTCAGAATCTTGGTTTGATTTGCAATGATCAGTGCTTCAAAAATACAAAGCATTTCAGCTGTAGAAGGGAATTAGATTTGTAGAGTATCAAATACTAATTTTTTTCCAGTTAGAAGATTTCGTAAGCTCTGTCTTGATCTCATACATTGTTGGAAAAGTTATAAAATATTAAAGGAGCAACGTTTTAAATTTCCGTTATCCTTCTAGTGCATTAGATCTTTGTTAAACTCTTTCAGTTCGATACTGAAAATCTCAGTGCGTATTCAGACACGTTAGTACGGAAATTATCATAAACGGAAGATATTTATCTATCATTTTATTGTGAAAGGATACAATTTTCATACTCGGTAGCAATGCAATCAGAAATATGAAATAAATATTTAGGAGAATGAAATTTCTCTTATATGCAAATTAGCAGTCAAACAGATGTAGAAATGTATCATCTTTTAATTACATTTACATATGTCGCACCATGGTATATGAAGAATAAAATGGCTTTCATACAGTTGCAAGTCAGGACTGTTTACTATTATGATAGCGAATATGAAATACCGATTGCATATATAAAGCATGTAAGGCGATAAACTTGGTCGTATATACGCACTTAATAACGATGTGAGACATTGGCTGTGTAAGTGAAACCGTATGAAAAATTATTGCATTAAAGAGATAATTAATAATTCATTAAAAGAATATGTAACTAAGGTTGCGCTAAAGTGCTTCGGTTTCCTGAGTTTTTCCAATTCAAAGAACACTTTCCAGAGAGTTTAACGCTATTGCTTTTCAAATAATAAAAGATTTTGAGTGAAAATGTTGAATGATAAATAATCAAGGTGCTCGTTTCTTGCCTAATAGCACCCCTTTTTAAATGATCTGTTACTTATAAAACAGAAAGTATTATCAATAGTAATAGAAATGACAATTAAATCTAATAACATCCTGGCCTTAATTACAGGAAAATGTGTAAAAGGAATTTAAAAACGGGAAGAGAAATTTAAATAAATAAATAAATAAAATGTTCATTTTTTGCTAATTGATTTGTTTAAGCAGGAAAGCAGGCATTAAAACATACAGGAATAAGTACATTTTTTCTGAAATTCTATTACGCTGTATCCAAATTTACTGAAAATGGAAAGTATTTAACTGCATAACTGATTTGCAGAACCCGTGGCTTTAATGGAATAAAGTTGTTATAATGCTCTTACATTTAAGAAAGTCATTATTTCTCAACTAAAACAAAATTTGGCTGACTGATTTTCGGCCAGCCCTGCAAAATGTGGAGAGTCATGTTTTTTGCTGAAAAAATAGCGAACTTAAATAGAAGAAGCATGGTCAGAAGACCTGAATTTCTATAATAAGGATGCCTCTAACACTTGCACATAATATCCATGATGTTCACACAGAAATTCATTTCATTTCCTCAGAAATGTTAAACATGCTTACGATTTTGATTCTGTACTCTTGATAACTAATATTGTCAATAGCAAAAACATTGCCTTTCATCGCATCCTTGAACCGCGAAAATGAATTGTTCCATTTGCAAAAGTACATGTTTTGCACTGTGCTGATGAAAACGAAATCGTTCAAACAGAGCTTTCCTTACTTGCCTGAAGACGAATCTGAGTCCCGATCTGACGTATCTGATCTCGTTCCTATCACCTGACGCCTTCTGAATTTCTTCTCCGATATTATAGCCTCTAGCACTATAGTTAGAAATCTGTATGGAAGTCCTTTCGTTGATGCTTAACACCTTTGGTAAACACGGCCTGAATGTTCTCTTTTTATTAAAATTAGAAACATTTCGATGTAGATTTAACCCTTTGGAATGAAACAAAGTCGCAGGGGATCGCATCGTATACATAAGAGAAATAGAAGGATGCCATTATTTGTACCACAAAAACATTCTATTCTACATGTAATTGTTTTGTCGAAAATATTTAACTGTGGTAGTGTAATTTAATTAGTTATTATTATGGTTTTCATTTAACAGAAATTGTTTGTGACTAGTTTAGAAGATATTAATTTTTGGCAGATAAATAATTCAATGAATTTATTTTTCGATGGTTAGATATTTCTCATGAAGCACGGAGAGGTTTTTTTTTGTAACATCTGGAAGGAAGCAGGGATCGAAATAGCGGGTCAGTGTTCCCCAAACTGATTCTTTTGGTGGGTTGGGAATAGCATTTACGATGAAAAAGATCTATTAAGGTATCCGTTCGCTGCAGTACGTTTTGTATACTGAGTGTGGAAAAGGAAGAACTAATTGCGTGTTTGCTTCACTTTTGCTTTGGGAATGTTGCAAGTAAAGGATAAGTGAGTTTTTGAACAGAGGGGCGTCGAGTGAAATTTCTTTCAGATGGCAAAGTAAAAAGGCAGCAGTGACCTTATGTCTGTGTTGTTCTCAGAAGTTTGTAGGGATCGAATTTTTGTTTCTCACATGTTTCGGTGACTCTGTGGCAGATGTCCAGCTAATCCATTTATAGCAGCATCTCTATTTCCTTTCGTTGGAGGGAATGAAAATAATAAAAACAAAAGAAGAAAAAGTTCTTCCAGTTGGTCAATCTTAATTTTCTGTTTCATTTTCAGCCTCTAGAATTTTTGCAGGTGAAGAAACCGAGTTCTCTTCGAGGCTTGTTAGGGAGTTTCAAGGAGAGTTTTAATTTAGTTTGAAATTATCCCTTTAAAACTCGTGGACTGGAGCCCGTATTTTTGCCCTGGACAAGATATTTGGCTGAAATAGGCTCAAATTTCTTCTTGGCTTTATATCGGAAAATAAATATTACGATCATATGTTAATTATAAATTGTGTTGATGGAACTCCAGATTCTCTTCAAATGTAGAACTCCAGATCATTCTCAAGTGGGTGGCTCATCATTTTTCCTGAGTGATATTCATAGACAGTTAATTTATCAGGCGCCTGAGATCAATTATTTGGATTGAAAGAATTTCTAGGATTTCGTCACCTGTGTGGCTTGGAACCCGACTTATATCAGCGTCCTTTGTGAGGTTCGGTACTATACTTTGATGAAAGATACGTACTGAGAAAAAAGGTTGAAAAAAATGACATGTATGACAAGGAACTATATGAAGATATATCAATGTTCTGTCTAGGTTGTGAAAGTGAAGATAGCTACCAGATATTTGGACTTAGTTCTTTGAGTCAAAAAATTTTTGTTGCTTCCCTTTTCGCTTGGGAGTTTTGGGGGTTGAGGGAATAGTTTGAATTCTTTGGTTAAATTATAGGTACGTACTGCTAACAACTCTAATTTAGATAATAATTACATAAAACCGTTACAACTCAAATTATAGTTCCTTAACTCTTAAAACAAATTCTTGAAACAATCCAGTAATAAATCAAACTCAGAATAATAACATGTTAAAAAAAACACCTTAAATCAAACCCTAAATCAGCTACACAAATTAAAATTAAATACAAATTTTAAATCAATTAAAACCAAACATACGTAACATTATAAGCAACCCAGATTTTGAATGTTTTCACCATACCCTGGTTTATGTTCGTTGTTTTGTGACATCGGTGTTTTCTTTGAAATTTAATATGACATCTCTGAATAACAACTCTGAGAACGTATATTTCTCACTCCATGCAGTTCATCTTCATCGTAACTTTAATCGAAATTGGGGAACTACCGCGTGCATAAATACTGAAAAAACTGGTTTTTCCTCCCTTTCTGCTGACGACGTTTCAAGCGAGTGTGTGGGGCTTTTGCCTCACACATGTCGCCCTCCTGTGATAATGGCGTTTTGGCTGGATGAAAAAGAAGGATTGGAGATAGCCTAAAACATTGCACGAAGTAGCTGAAAATGTTTCGCTAAAGATGAATCTGACTTGATGCCGTGCTGAAATTTAAACCATCCTCGAGCAAATTATTAATATGTGTTTCATCTCCAGAAAATGCCGATATTTAGTCGTCAATAATCGCCTCGCTGAAATTACCCCGTGCTGAACGAAAAGTTATGTGTGAAAGAAAATATTATACGCATGAAAATCTCCATCTGCATTCTGTTTAATATACTAACAGTGCAGTAAGCTACAGTGCACAGCATAGACGATGGTGAAAGATTAGAAGGTTGTGTTCCTTTGCAATGTAAGGCCCCGAGATTCTGTTCCATGTTTAGCTTCTCACGTTTTGTGTTCTAAGTTAATGTGTTATGTTATTTTTGTGTTTATATTTAATTAAGAGAAGTTTTTGATAAAATAAATGTGAGATTAAAAGAAAAGTTGTATGTGCATTATTGAGTAAGTGAAACATTTTATTATTCTTGATGCCAAATTATAACGCAAATGTACTAGACGTAATTGTAGACCAGCAAATATTGGGCATATATAACATTTGTTTTCTGATACTTGGAGTATCTAATTTATTTAGGGAGTCACGCCCTCAAAACTATAACAACCATACTTTCTATTTTGAAGAACGTTAACGAAGATGTTATTTTGCATGAGTGCTAGAATGATTGAACCTACAAATATTCCTCTCTTTTTTTCCTCCATCCGCTATAGAAAGGAAAAAAATATTAGGCTAATCTAAATACTTGAACGCCTTTATCGAAATATTTTAAAACATTTTCATTAATCTCAGTTTGAAGTAGAGTGTGTCAGGACTTAGTGTTCTGTGCATCCGTTTTGGAAGCATTGTAAATTCTGTAAAGGGTTCTTATCCTTACGTTCTAAGTCCTGAACTGGAACAGGGAGCGGAAGGTAGGCTATGTTCTGATGTAACTGCTGGGCTGGATAATAACTGCTCGTGAAGGGATTTGAAATCCTCTTTTATTCAATCACTATTAAATACAAACCTCCCAATTCGGGAGAGATACAGAACGTAACAGACCACACTTTGGTCGAACTTAACAATCAAATAAATTTAAATAAATTAAAATAGAACTTAAATTAAACTTTGCTTCGCAGAGCAATTCGCGGAAGTTGGCCTCTATCTAAAAGGGTGCGTAGCAAGATATACTAAATACTACCGCACTTTAATTTATTTTACAATGCAATCACGTAGTAAGCACTATGGCTTATAAATTTAAACTGCTAGCTGGTCAGGCGAACGTTGAGCAGCGTGACCGTGATCTGAGGCAAAGCTCTCACACACCGAGAGGTTTTTACCTCTGGCTTAAATAGTGCTTGGCTGAACTTCAAAAAATTAGCATAAGCTAAAAACGCGCGCTTCTTCTGACAGGAAGTTGAAGCAGAGAGGAGATAGAAAAGATTTAAATTAAAATAAACTTGGTTAGTTTAACTAAAACCTTACAAGTGTAAGTATGATAGCACCTGTGATGTTGCTACACAGTATTTACTTACTAAATGTTGCACACTAGGCTTTAAAAGCCATCGTGAAGGTCACTGTCATAAGCAATAATATTTTCGTATTTCGTTTTGTGCAGGAGCATCAGCAGTAACGTAGTTGTATTTGTAGGATAAAAAAGAAGACAAGTCACTAATGTTTCGCAATAAAACACAGCATGTAATAATTTTATATGTTATCATAAATCTCTTTTTCCTTGAATCACACCGGGAGGAACCGATTTATTTTTAATTTCAATGTGCAACAGCAATGCCTTTAATATCGCGTTTCGAAGCACCAATAAACAATCGTCATTTTTTGATTTCATATGAAAATGTAAAGGGCTAGACAGCAGGCTAGAAAGGTTTTTACAGAAACACGCTTGCCAACGTTTACATAAAAGCGAATTACCTCTGATTTGAAAGCACAATCACGCAGCATCAAATGGAATTACATTGCTATGTAAATAGGATAATACATCAGAAAATCTAATTGCATGTGTACCTAATTACCTAATTATGAATGCCCGAATTATTTGTTTTAACTTCCCTTCAGCTGTACTTTAAATTTTCCACCCTTTTTTAAACCGAAATATTGCATTCTAAAGCAGATTTCATTTTGAGTTAGGGAAGCAGAGATAATTTACTCTTTATTTGTTTAATTTAAAACTAAGTTTATATTTTTTACTTCACCAAGTATTGAATTTTGCACTGTCACATTCCAGAAAAAAAGTAAAATATGAACGCTAAAGCTGAACTTAATATTTCATTATCTATTACATTTCTTGGGATTCATCTTGAGGCCGGATTCATTTAATAGTGAAAAAACTTCTTTAAATGCTTTATGTGCTCATTGATAATTTTACTTGTAATTATGATGGCATCTAAACAGATGAAAGTACTTTTGCCTAGGACGTGTCTTAATACGATATCCAATACCTTCTGGAATGAAGCCGGAGCTCCGCTTAAGCCAAACGACATTCTCAAAAAGGCATACGCGCCTGACTTTGTTACAATGGCCATTTTTTCCACATTTCGGGTTTTACTACTCTCCGAAAATATGCTGACGTCAGGTACTACGTTATGCTATTCAGTTTCCGGTAGTCCACGGCAAACCTCCACGAAATTGGATCTCACGATGAGAAGTCGTTTTTCTTCCTACGTAAGACTAATGGGCTTGTGTAAGGGCTACTACTCGGGGTAATTATCTTATTATCCAGCATCTCTTTAATATGCTGTTCTAAAATATTCGCCTTGATCGTACCTGTATGGCTTAAATCTGACTGGGGGCATTTCCTACATTAATCTCATGATTATGGCAGAAGCCAGGCTTTGAATCGAACAATTTATTAAAATTTCTGACCAATGCTTCAATTTTGTTTTTATCCTCTTCCTGAAGGTGATTTAGCTCTACTTCTGGAGTGGCTAACCCTTCTTCTTCTATTTGGCCTATAAAGAGGAATTCTAAAAATTATAGTTCGCGCTCGCTGCGCGTAACCAAGCGACCCCCAAAGTTATCGACGTTAACAAATCTTTTACTACAAGAAAGTTGACCTTCTGAAGTTCGTTTGTAATCTGTACTTCCAGCCCTATATTCCAAATGCACATACACTATTTAGCTTGGGCGAAAATTAATTTCTGCTTCGTGATTTTAAACAGTCTGAACCGTGACAATGTTTTTTAAAACCTTTTTGTGACAAAAAGCTGCGCTGCGCCCCGGTGTCGACTAAGGCCGTGGTAGGCAGGTTGTTTAACAAAATGGGAATTTCGGGTAAGGCCAAGTACTGTACCACTACGGTATTTAACTTCATTCCCGAGGGATGTTCCTTCGCAGGGGGTAACCGAACCTTCTTCTTAACACCCTAATTAGTTTAAACGCTTTTGCTTATCAGACCGTTGCTTCTGCTGCTTCTTTTGGCTCTTACACAATGGCCAAATGGCTTCGTTTGACCCGTCTTCTTCTAACGCTTTCTTTAGTCTTCTCCGATTGCTGATAAGCATATTGCTTACTTTACGGTCTCTGTTGAGACGAAAACCTCGGACACTGGTTCTGGCAAAAATTTGCCGAACGCGCGTTCTCAGCTGTTCTTCTGCTTTGGAATTGCACAGCGAGTGAAAATAGACTTTCGAGTGTGTATGGATTTCTCACCTCCAGAAAATTCTGAATCGAAAGGAAGTAGACGCGGAAAAATTACCTCAATCAATTCACTATCTGACGTCTTTCCATATAACAGACTGAACACTTGTATTTTCCTCAGAATAAAATCAGTCAGATCTTCCACATTCGTCTGGTATTTGCTGAAGAGCTTTGCCTCCAATTTCTTTCGGTTTCTGATTATGAAAATGACCATGCCTGCGCGGTTTGTTGTATAAAACCAAAAGCCTCCATAGGGTACTAGTACCTCAGGGATTTGAAAGGTAGGAGGGGTCAGTGTAAAATTTCTTCATTTAATGCTGTAGTCCGTTGAATTTTCGGGCGCCAAATGTAGAGTTTCATACTCCTTTTGCACTACAATGAATGTTAAGGAACCTATTGAACTTTTAAGCGACTTATCGCTGAAATCAAATATCATAAGTCGTAGACTCAAGAACGATTATAAGGTATTTCTCCCGCTTCCGTTAGCATGCCTTTGTGGTGTAATGGTCAGCACATTCGCAGTGAGTTCCAGAGGTCCGGGGTTCGAGTCCCAGCGAGAGCACAGCTCATTTTTCATGTCTCTTACTTCGAAATAACCTAAAGTCTCTACAGTGGCGCCCGAACTAAAAAAGTGGTGGATGATGATTCTGCACCACCTGGATTTGGCGACTGGGTCCATTAATCCCCAGTTGCCCTTTAAAAGGGAGAGTATATAAGGCATTTCTCCTGCCTTCTTAGCATGCATTCGTGGTGTAGTGGTCAGTACGCTCGGCGCGTATTCGAGAGTTCCGTGGTTCGAGTCCTCACGAGGGCATTTCTCGTTTTTCATCTCTCCTGCTTATATCATTTCTCCTTCTTAAAAATACCTAATGCCTTTACAAGGTTAACTTCCCTTTATTTCACTCAAAATAAGATGAAATGTTGGCTCCTTTGTCTTGCTTACAAGAAAGTCTCCGCTTATAGTAAGAAGTAAGAACTAGATTACAACTAACTAACAAACTTACCGAAACTAACACAAATCTAACGTAGCTGAGGCTTAATTTAAACTAGCCGACGAATATCAAAAGGCACGTAGTATACGGTCGAGCGTAACAGCTTCTAGAGAGATTTAACCCGAAGGTAAACATGCGTTACTCAGGAGTCCTAGCTCTCTCTCTCACGATTTAAGTTTAATTTTCCTTTAATACTAAGTCATTTCCATTCAAAGCTGTTATAAAAGCTCATTCTGGTAGGAAGCTGCAAGTGGAAAGAAGAATCGATAGAAAAAAATACATTGAAATTAGAATAACTGTTATAAAATTAAAATAGACCTTACATTTTTTTATCCCCGGAAAATATGAAAACCACAATGAGAAATAATTATGCAATGTTGATATGTAACTATCTCCATGGAATGTAAATCAAAATTTCAGGTGGTTTAAAAAAACTTGCTATAATCAAAGTTTTGATTCGATATTACTATTGTCCTGTATATGACAAATACTGTGTTCCTGATGAGCCACATACAGTGATACGATAAGCAAAGCATGTATTGCCCTCAGAGCGATTTGTAATACTTTGGTACACATATTGACAGCAACATCACTACGTAAGGAGGCCGGAGCAAACAAATGCTTACATTTGTGTACAGAAACGTATAACCATCGAACAAAATCTTTTTGTACCATTATACAAGTTGAAAGATAAAAATTACTGACTGAAAATGTAATTATATTTTTTTAATCTTATTGTTTGTAACATAAATGCCGAACATTTTAATTTATCCCTGAAAACAAAATTGCTGAGGAGTTCACTATGCCTTTCATCTTTTCCGTTGTGGCTAACCCAAGTAAGCTTTACTGATAAGCTTTAACAATTAAGCTACAAGCCTAATGTAAAATGCTATTATCAGATAAACATAAGGCAGTTCTTGTGTGATGAATTATCAAAATTTTACAGCTATTTAGAACAAGAAATATTTAAGTAAAATATTTAGTGATAAAAATATAATTCACAATTTTACCTGTCTTTGGTACATTAAAATACATTTATCAAAATGGTGTACAAAATAAAACAAAGCAAAAATCTAGGTATCAAATGTAATTTTTGTTTATAAATATCTCTAATTTGGGATTTGAAATATTTTCTAAGAATTGTGTTTACTTTTCCTTCGTAGCGGAAACAGTACAGATGCGGAAACAAAGGAAAGCTTTGTTTATCTACATAGGAAATGAGGAGATTTCTTAGGTTTCCAGCGTATTTTCTTTCGAAAGTACTTTAAATGCAAATATAACGGGATGAAATGGCTTCAGAGCACAGGAAATGTCTCAATCTTTGGAATGTTCTGGCTAAGTCCAAATAATACCAACGATTTTCGCTAATACCAGAGATCCGACCTTCTTAAAGTAGTAAAGTGAGTTGTTCTTGCTTTTATCGATTTTTCGTTAGAATTAAATAATTTGAGAGTTCTGATGATTGGTCATATTTAACACGCCAAATGTTGCTGTCTAGACCTTTCTTGTTTTAAACTTTAGCAGTTATATATTAAAGTGCCATTACGGATGATTTTTATCCTTTTTTTAGTATCATTCTATCTGTAGGACACAGAATTCAATTTTATTTCAGTTGTAATTTAAATTCAGTTCGTAAATTTTACTTCAATTGGAAAAAAAAGTCTTTAATTTTATTCTCAAAGCGAATTACGATCTGTTACTATTATTTTAGGAAAAGTAATATCATTGTTCATGTCCTTCCATAGTACGTTCGATCGCGCTGCATCGCATTTTCATTTTTAACTATGGTATTTGCGTAATTTCGTTTTGATTTTGAGCAGGTTACTATTATCTGCAAGAGACAGAACTCATTTGTAAATTTTGTTTCAAATATAAATAACATATTATATTTTGGATCGCAATATTTTTGGCTGTGTCGTTGCAGTGGATTTTGATTCGCATTGTGTCGCAGTTCCATTTTTGACATACGTTATTCAAACTTACTTGCAGAATGAGAATACAAAAAAATCAAATATCTGATGGCTGATAACAACAATACTAAATTGTAGGATAAGTAGTTTAAAACAAAATTAAGGAAATAAAATAATCTTGACTGCCAAAGAGGTAAGTTTCAAAGCTAAAATTTCCAACCTTCAAAAATTTCTGGAACACCTTTGTTGAAAGTTTTGTCGAGCTTAAGTTAAGTTAAATTAAAAATTTATAACTCAGAAAATACTGATAATGTACTCAAAAACTCTAGAGGAATGCAGATACAACATGTCAAAGTTATATGCTAAGAAAAGTAATTTGTGAGTTTCTGTTAGCGGATTTAGCTTTTTTTTTTTCTTTTAGAGGATTTATGAAAGTAGCACATTTGGGCAATTAAACGTAATAACTAATGGCAGTATTCTTACAACTTCAAATACTTATAAGATCAGATCTAGAATCTTAACTGATTTTAAAGGTCTTTTTGAAAGAATAAGTTTAAAACGACTGCAAAGATTCCGAAATGTGATATTTGTATGATACCTCATAGAAGAATACAAAAAATGAAACGCACGGAAGAACTATTTGGCAATAATAGCTATAGTATTCTAATTCATTTGTTTAGAAGTAAACAAATAAGGAAGTATCTCCGATCTCACTATAAATACGTTTTTTACATGGAAAACACTTACTTATAATTTAGGTTAATTTTGAATACCCTTAACGTTTCTACTACAGAATATAGTTTAGTTAACATTTTGCTCAACGTATTTTATCTGACTGTCAGATTTTATTAGCCTAAAATGGTATTTATTATGGATATTCATATATTATAACGAGTAATTTTCTTTCATCTCACACAAAGAGATCCCACTAGCATTCTGAAACTAGATGAAGGAAGGGAACCTGATATGCATATATAATGAATACCATTACTTATGGAAGAGATTATTATATATCCAAATTTCCAGTGGCTTCCAAAGCCATGCCTTAATTGTAGAAACAGGAAACATTTGATCGAATCCCAGCATTTGGAATCTGCTAAAGATCTATTTACAAAACTGTGGAATAATGCTACAGGAATGAAGCTCTAATTCAGAACAAATATTTAAATATGTGAGTATAAATAATGAAATCATAGCTTTACTTCTAAAATATAAGCTATTGTTTATAATGAGATGATATTTTTTTCTTTTCAAGTTACATAAGGCGATAAGCCATTTTGCAAAAAGCGCGAATTTTTATCTGTTATTTCCAGATTTTATGAGCCTATGTTTTCTGTGATTAATCATTTCTACTACAAAAAAATTTCGTCAACGATTTTGAGTTCACAAGCTCAGTTGGATTGTAATATTCCTTGAAAGTGAGTGGCTTTCTTCTGTGCCTTCATTTAAAGTTACTGAAATTAACAGTTTTGATAGTTACCTATTAACCATCGAATAGTAAACAATTTAAAGCCAAGGATCTGATTATATGTGTGCATTTGCTCATGACATAGTTGTTTACTTCCAGTGTGTCACAGAAGCTAACACTTCATCACCGAAATTTAATTTCCCAAAACAGAAGACGCCCCACCTATGGTAATCTATATGCCTAACTTGAAATATTTTTCTCTTTATTTTTATCATAGCTTGTTCAAAAGATTCGCAATTCCTTGAAAAAGAACTTTGCCCTTATCATTCTGCCATGTCTGAAACAACAATAGTCCTTGGGTAAATCAATACTCCTCGTTGCTGACTGAAGACCTTCATTAGTTTGTTAGTGTCCAGATTTCAAGGCACCAGAGGAAAGATGCCTAATTTGTCAAGAAAAGTGTGGAATTTGATTTCAACGGAGTGAAGATTCAAAATCTTCAGTCTACAAAATCCAGTTTATAATAGAGTAGACCTAATCTTAATAAAGTTGTTATATCTTTAAAAGACTATTAAACCCAGGTTTCCTAAGATTCATCTTATTTGCTAGAATTAAGAAAATCATTCAGTATCACTTTGAATGCGATGTCATAGTGACAGTCATCAATTCATACTTCTGGGTTCATTTATGTGTTTTGAGAAGGATGAAAAGAATTTGTCGAAATAAAGAATTTCAGAAAGCAAAATGTAGAGAAAGCAATATATGAGATAGATAAATATAACATTTCTGGAAGACAAAAGGTATTTCTCCGGCCTTCTTGACATGCCTTCGTGGTGTAGTGATCAGCACGCTCGACGCCTATTCGAGAGGTCCGTCGTTCGAGTCGCGGCGAGGGCATTGCTCATTTCTCATACCTCCTGCTTTCAAAAATCAATTAATGATTCTACAAAGAAATATCTTAAAGAAATGAGTATATTGAAGAGAAAGAAGAATTTATAGGATATTCACCCAAGAAATGAAACTGCCCTTTTGAGTGAAACCTCTTTTCTCCTTAATGTTGGTGGATTTAAGTACAGAGGTAAATCTTATGACCAAAAACAACTTATGAATTCCTAGAAATCGTAAACCAACTGTTTCAATTATGTATCGTTTCCTTATAACACATTTGTATGCTCGTGTCCAAACATTATTTCATTTAAGTTAGCGGAATATTGGTCCTTAACTGGAAAAACCCTTGCTAAGAAATTTGATACATTTAATGCTATGAGCTTCAAAAGTAAATGTGACTCTAGCTCAAACTTTGGACAAGTATTTTATATCAAATGAAAAAACAAAGAAAAATAATTTTTATAAATATATATAGTCATATCTATACGCTTTATCTCTCATCTCTGTATATTGAATTTGTACTAAATATAGCAGCTGATGCTATGATAGTAGCTTTATAAAGATTTTTCGTCAGACGTATTCTGCTATGTTTGACAATAATGTTACTCTCAGCAAAGACAAAGGTTGGTGACTCTGAACAAAGACTAACTGGACTAAATGGTAGTGAACGATAATTAATCACCAGCAGGATGTGGTGACTGGGTCTACTAATCCCCACTTGTCCTTTAAAAGGGTATTTTCCCTCTTCTTTCCGCATGCCTTCGTAGTGTAATTGGAAGCATAGTGAAAGCGTATTCGAGGGTTCCGTGTCCTCATGAGGGCACTGCACATTTTGCAAGTCTTCTGCTTTAAACGGAACCTTATGGTTCTACAATTAAAATAACAGTAATCAGAAATTTTTATTATTGGAATATCTTAAAAATTAATACCACGATTGTGTTAATTAGAAAATATCAGTTTGTTTAAAAGTTTCGCGAGTATTTATTGAGATTCTTCAATTTTATAAGTAGCTGTTTTCCGTCTTTAGTCTATTTATAGAAAAAAGATATCAGCATGTTTTAAATTTTTTCTCAAAATAGTGGAATTTTATTGTGGTTTAATATCAATACAGTAAAAAATTGTAATCATAGTTTACTGTTGACTTGTTTACTGAACACATACTGCATTGACTTCACAATGTTGTTTTTAGGTTTTGCCTTTCTGTACGTTATTTCGTACTATTGCCTGACATTAAATTCTTTCTCAAAAGAAAGATCAAAAGCAAATTTTCATTAAACTGTCGGATTTATTTTTGCATATATATATTCAGATTAACCTATCTTATGCAGAATATTTTGATACGTTGCGCATGATTGATATTTAAAGGAGAGGAGAAATTTTTGAGTGTGAAAACACACAACAAAGTCATGAGAGGGAAATATTCTCCTCTAAATCACTGTTTGCAAGCAAGCTCGCATCTCTCAGCCGTTAGATAGGTATTAAACGTGATGTTACCATGGAAATGGGAGATTTTATTTTCAATCTCGCAGGTGCCAATTCTTTTAGGTAGCTTTCAAGTTATTCAGTTGAACGCAGAACCCGCTGTGAAGGAAGGATTCCCGGCAGCTATTTCTCACAATGCAAGTGCGACTATCTTTGTAAGTTTCTTATATCTATGTTGGTGTATGACGTTTTCTTTTCTCAAGTTTACCCCGTTATAAGTATCTTGCATTTCTTAATAGGTGCTAATGATTTCACGGGTTTTCTTTGCGATCTAAAGAGGCGCTGAGTATCCTGTTATAAATCACAACATACGAAAGGTCAGTAGATCTGATTCCCATTCAGCTCACTGTCGCCTGAGTTGGGAGGAACCAATATTGATTTCTTTCGAAAGTAAATATCAGTTGAAACTTCCACTTCCTGACGTTGATTACAATTGACTTAAACGTGAAACATGATGTCCGGGGACGAAAGATCAAAGTACATGCCATGCATTACAAGCAGGATTATAAGTCTCGCAACTTTTCAAAGAATTTCTATAAAACATTTCCCAAATCTACTTCTGAAATCTATCTGTGACTTAAACGGTATACCATATTCACTAAATTTTACACTAATTAGAGAATAATTAACGACATTTTTGCTAAAATATTCACTTGCAAAATTAATAATCTCACCAATTTCCTGGAAGTTTCCGAAAATGTTGAAGTTAACGGAAGCAAGGCATTACAATGGAAAAGAGTGATTCTATGCTGAAAATCTGCATGGAAAAATATTAAAAAAGTTTAATGAAAAGAAGAAAAGACACTCTGTTGTAAAACCTTTCATCAAACTCAGTACATATACTGGAATGTGGTGGCAAATAATTAGATATTTAGAAGAAATTATGGTCTTAAATGATAATCTAAACTATAATAATCCAAAATTAATTTCTATTTTATCTACTCCATTTTTATAATGTAAAACCTCTGTATTAAGCACAGCAAACATTTTAGGCCTTGAGTTATTTTCTGTCTGTATATATTTTAATTTTCTTTAATCTAAAATGCATTTAAATTTATGAAGAATTTTTTCTGTTTGCAGGTAGTTGCATCTTGAAACTTTTCCATTACATAATAATTTCATAGAAGCTAAGAGAACAGAAATAGGTCATCAATAAATGCAATATAAGAGTTTGGACAAACTGCTTAAGTTCTGATTTATAATTCTAATTCATCTCGCAGGTACTCCGTTAAGTTAGCCAAATTCTTTGTCGTAGATATTATCGCGTCAAACAGTTGCAATCATTAATTGACATATGATGCTTGTTATGTTGATAAACACAATGAAGTATTACCGAAATTTCCATAAAGAAAACATCGCGAAAGTTTTCAAAATATCGAAGGAAACCTGCAATTAAATTTTACTACATAGGAACCAAGAGACCCTGCACTCCACATGATATTTCTCCATTATTCTCTAGTCTAATTACGACGATCTTGTACCGCTATAATCCTTAATGAGCACTAATCGTCGTAATGTTTAAAAAACGGACGGCTCTGCATCTATAGTAGCCTATAATTTCGTACCTGGTGTTCGTACCTGCTGATTCCTTCAGTTGACTACAGTGACAGAGGAAGCAAACTAATTTTTTTAGATGCCTGTCGGCAAATGTGCCGACTTTCGTCCATGAGTAAAAGAACCAACATTGGCTGATTCACAATTTCGTTGGCTCCGTTCCATTTTTCTTTATCTCCGGCATTATTCCGTACTGAAATTGTTAGGCTCAACATTCCAAAAGTATCCCAGGCATTTCCCATTTTATTCTTTATAACAAGTACAAGACCGATCATAACTAAGCATATCGGATAAAAGGACGCTATTAGACATAATCCTACTATTGCTTGAGACCTGCAATTTGAACATCAGAATGTTACTAAAGAACCTCTCTTACCAGACGGAAGACCTGTTTCGCATTATTATATAAATATCCAGGACTAAGGTTTTGCTTTTGAGTTTCATACTGAAATTATATTTCAATTGCAGGCAAGTTATAAAATTACTAATTTTTGTACCACATTTGAATACTAAAAGATATTAAATACCAGTTTGTAGCTTAATATACATCACTGTTAAATTTCAAATTTTGCTCTAGACCCTTTATAAGAACTATTCGCATACATTTAACACGTTACTAAAATATGAGTATTTCAGTTTTGGAACTTCCTTGGTTCTTCTAGGCAACTAAAATTGTAGCTTGCAGATGTACACTAAACTTAATGCAGTTCTGCTACAAGTAACTGAGTTTTCACTTTAAGGAATTTCTTTAATATGTGCATGCAATTAAGTATCACATAATTCAGCTTGCCTTGAGTTTAAATTTTCTGTTTTTTTGTGTCATTTTTTCTTAGTTGCTTCGCCATACAGCTGTTTGATAAAAGATTAATACAGGGGAATTGTTCTGTCAGTTGATAATTAAACAGGTAATTACAAGGGAAGATGCACAATTTATCTTGTAAGTGAACTCATTACCTCCTTGGCAAAACTGAGCTGTAATAGAGTCGATAGAAAAAGTGATGTAGTAACTATCAGTGCTTACTGGGGTATACGAAATATTATATTTTTGGAGTTCTCTAAGATTATAAGGTATATCTCCCACATTCTTAGCGTGCCTTCGTGGTGTAATGGTCAGCACACTGAGCCGGTAATTCAGAGGTCCGTGGTTCGATCCCCGGCGAGGGCAATGCATATTTTTCACCTCTCCTGCTTGTAATTAACCTAATGTCTCTACACTGGCGCCCGAACTAAAAGGGTTGTGGATGATGACTCTCCACACCAAGGATTTGGCGACTAGGTCCCCTAAAACCCTAGTCGCCCTTTAAAAAAGGGAGTATATAAGGTATATATCCCAAATTCTTAGCGTGCCTTCGTGGTGTAATGGTCAGCACACTGAGCCGGTATTTCAGAGGTCCGTGGTTCGATCCCCGGCGAAGGCATTGCATATTTTTCATGTCTCCTGCTTCCGAAATAACCTAATGTCTCTACAAGATGTAATGCTAATTCTTGTAATGGATATTTTTTATAAATATTTTCCAACTTCACATCTGAAAACACACAGACTTTTTTATTAGTAGTTTCTCATATTTTACTGATTATGTTTTCTTTAAAAGAAACCAGAGTATCAACTAATGCGTAAAAAAATATTGGTACGATGAGTAATTATTTAATGGGGAAAAAAGATTCTGGAAAGGAAGAAATTAAAAGTGCTTTGAATTTAGCAAGACTCATAGCACAATATTCGGTTAATTGTTATTACCGTATGCTGGCTACTATTGATCTTTCAATTACATGGTAAAATTCGTATAATTTATTTATTGTTAAATGCATTTTTATTTGGATTTTATAACAGCAATTCTTTCTTAAGTACAAGAAATCCAGGTTTGTCGGCATTGGTTGTAATCAGTTCTTTTGTGTGAATCTACATAAAACTACATACTCTATTTGGAACACAGTAATTCTATTTTTTTTCAAATCCAAGTTTGCATTGCCTACGTTTTTTTTAATTCGCAAGATAAAGAAAGAAACTAGCGGATGTCAAAATATTATAATCCTTATAAACTAAATATTTAATCTTTGCTTATAACGAACATTGATCTTCTTAGATAGATAAAGTAATCTATATGAAAAATTTTAAAACTTCTGTTTGATTGAAATCTGGAATTAGCATTATGAAAACTTAATTTCTCAAATTTATGTTACGAAACTTTTGCATTTACATTATATTAATTTCTATCTTTGTCGTTTGGGTACTTCATGTCTCAATCGAGTTTCAAGCTACCAGAATAAAATTTTTAGTCCAGAAAAGGCTACTGAAGAATATTTACAAGCTATAAATGCATGATTTAACTCACATAAACATTAAAGTCAGCACATAATAGAGGTTTCACTTTCAGTGCTTACTTGGGCATCCATAGCCGTGAAAGATATGAATAGAATATCAGGAACATAATGCTGAGGATGTCAGACAATTTGCTTTAAAGGCCGAAGAGGAGACTGAACAACAATAACCTAAGAAATATTTATACGTGTAATCAATGATTCAGTTCGTCGCCTCATGTATAGAGAGTGAAAGCCTTAATTACTTCACCGACGAAATATCATGAAATGAATGTAAGCGATAATACATAAGGGGATACAATACACTTGCATTAAGTATTAAATCCAATCAATGCCGCATTTCATCGACAGCACTTGCAGTAGTGCATCCGTTATAACACTCCTCTAGCGTTACTCGCTTACCAGAAGCAAGTCGTAGTTAATGAATTATGTAGTTCGAGTATATGACTTCTAAACCAACTTAGTGATTAAAGGAAATGTATTAGGAGTATATATTCTGAATGATATAAAATATAGAGTGCTTTGTTTTTGCCTTAAGGAATACTTAATGAAATTATTGCGGAAAAAATCACCTAAAATATACATTTAGATGAAATATTACTTCTCAGCACTAAATTTTGCTTTGCAAAACATGAGACAGAATTGAGATAAACAATTCATTTAAGAAATTATGAGGATTAGCACTTATTGTGTTATTTCATTTATGTTATTTTATAATTCTCTCTTTTCCAAATTATTCTTACGTTTCTTGGTGTTTTTCAATTTGAGTATACCAATTTATATTGCAAATGGGCTTAAATTAAGAATAAGTAGCTACATTTCCTTTTTTACTACAAAAAGAGATGTCAAAGGAATTAAAGATTTTTTTATTAATATTTCTAAACAGCCCTTGAAAGTTTGCATTCTTCCAAAATTGCAAAATTCGAAATATGTTTTCCATTTCTGGTATAAATATGAAAACCAGAGATAATGTACTGATTCCTATTTCAAATATATTCATCGGGAATTGAAATCGAATTTAGGTAGCGAAGAAAATGAAAAGCCAAAAAATAGGTATATAAAACAATCCTGCATAAAAGTGAGATTTTTCCTACTTCTATCTGTAGATTGCCAGCAAAGCAAAAACTAGAAAACATGTTAAAATTTCTATGCATAGAACGTTTTGTACTGCGCTAATCTTTAAGAATGTTTTTTTCTTTCTTTAATATTAGTATCCTTCTTAATCAAGAGTTTGTGATAAAAATGCACAAATTCGTCTTGAAATGCCATCGCAGAACATAAAGCGGTTTGATAGTACCTTATGCGCAGTGTAGTAATTAATAAATACTTGAGAGTAACAAAAAGAAAATGTTATATTTATAATTTAAATGCATAAAAACAAATAAAGATGTGAGGTTTTCTCTTTAAATCTTTAGTTCTAACTCCGAACCCCACGAACACTTAACAAGCCAATAATCGCTTAAGTGTGTGAACAGAATACGTGAGACTTAAGGAGAATTTAGAAACCTTTATTACTGAGTATATTTACAATCTGTTCCGACTTGGAACTTTACATAAAGCCGCCACTCGGGCTTGAACTTAAATACTAATAATTTGAACAGAAATTAGCTTAACTAAAGCTCTTAAAGGATATAGTCGAAGCTATCAAAATCTAACTAGTTGGCCCCTAAGTATTAATTAAATCGGCGAAGCCTAGCAAGGGCCTAAGATATGGCCGAGCGTAATAACAGCTAAGAGAGACGTAGCCAAAAGGCAAACGCGCGCTAGTCAGGAATCAGAATCTCTCTCCTGAAGTCGGTTAAGTCACGACTTAAATAGTACTCATTCTCATTCGCATTATCTGCATTTCTGAAATTACATTCTGGCAGGAAATTGTAAGCTGAAATTAGAATAACATGGGAAAGATACAAAACTTAAAATAACTGTTAATTAACATAAGATTAACCTTACAAAGAACTAACCTTACAAAGAACTAAAAAAGAGGTATCTAAATTCCAACTTTCTTAAAGTCTGAAATAAAAAGTCTTAAAAATGAAGTAATAATAATGTCTGCGAAAATGAGGACACGTATAAACTGACAACACCATGATTTAGAATATTGAAAAGAATAAATGAAATTAAAATATTTAAATAATAAAGGTTAGACCAAGAAAATTCAGATTTTTAAAACGTTTTTCATTGATCCCAGAATTGAAACTTTCCAGATTTCTCAGCCATTTATAAAGATTTTATGTCATTTTCGCTTTCTTATTTTCTCAATTTTATGAATTTCAGCTTTCTTACCATACTCCAATTCGTTTTCATAAAACGTTCCTTTAATTTCTTTATTAGTCATATCTTTAAATCCATAATTAAGAGGATCGATGAACAAATACTTACATAAAAAGGCAGTCTTAATTAAACGCTCGAAAGATAATAAAAAACCCTTCAGTAAATTTCGCTTGCCGAAAAGATAAAGAAAGTCATTTTTTTCTATGTGGGGAAGCGATCTGGTATTACTTCCTGGCTATATTCATAGAGCTGTTGCCTTGAAACTGTTCCAATGCATCATTTCGATTGGGGGTAAATTATTTACGAAATGAGTGTGAATTGTTGACTCCTAAAGGAAGTAGAGAGATAACATATAGAGGAGAGAAGTAGCCAAGTTTTTTGGCGCTCGGAGAAAAGATTTAATATGTTTTTAATTTTCGAGCGCATTTTGTTCAGAGCAGTATGAAACATTCAAGGTCTTTCATTCAACTCTCTTACCTTACATCCCGTGAAAGAAACTTTCTCTCGCAAAAGGACACTCACAGATCTGAAGGTCATAAGCCTTTGCAAACACAGATAAAAGAGATGATGCTGATGAAAAGCAGGTTTCATCTACGTACTTAAGTTTTAATGGTAGCTTTTAATAATAGTTATACAACAACTTATTTTTGAAAAGGTAAGACAAATAAATGAAGGTAAAACTATGCAAAATGTTATGAAGATACAATTATTAAGCGTATAAAAATGGAAGACTTATAAAACATTAATAGAAAATTACAACTTTCCCTAACATATCTATTTTTAATATGATGTCACAGTCTTTTACTTTATCAATATACTTAGTTATAAAAGGTTTTGAAAGTTTTTCTTATTTGAAAATTTCATTCCAGTGTATAATATCGTTCAGGAATTCGATAATTTTTTATATCTAGGAGCAAATGTCACATTTTGTTTACTATTACATAATGAAACTCTCACTTAATTTTTTTTATTGTGTAAATTTCTCTCAATCTACTTTAGAAACATTTTCAAAATATAAACTTTTCAGATAAAGTCTGATATCCAGAAATAATATGCCATTATTCATTCTTGATATTAAATCTTTCCGATAACCCTTAAAATGCCGAAATATTATGTGAATCTACATTTATATTCTAAAACGATACTTTATTATGTTTATACTCTAATATATTAAATTCTAAATTCTACGATATATTTATACAATTTTCTTCTGATAGGTTCTGATAACGCCTGATATTTTGAAACTGTAGGCAAATCTACCGCATTTTTAAAAGCTCTTTTTAAACTTTCTGATAATTTGTCTTTCTGGTCAATTTATGTCTATTTACACAGAATATTTTTTTCCCATTCGTAATCATAATACCTATTGTTTATTTTATCTTTGAAATTAAATTTACAGTCCCCACTATTCGTTTCTTCAATGGCTTCATCAGAGATTTTACAAGGGCACTTTTTAAGACACTATCTTATATTTTAATCATGATCTTAAGACGGCTATTGTTAAATCTCCATATTTTGATGAGGGCATATTTCAAAGACATCACCTTATATTTTCCTCGATTCAAAACTCTCAGTTTAAGGATTTCAGTGTAAAGTTTCAAACCGCTGAATTCTTCCATTATTTATTGATAGCATTTAGAGAATGGGTTAAAGCTCTGGAAATGATGTGTAGGTGATAATGATTTTTTATTCACATGAATCGATTATAAATCGTGTTTCATACTTCTAATTAAATCCATAGTTCTATAAAGCTTATTGTTATTAAGGCAAGCAATCTGAATATTCTTTAAATTAAATTTTGCTTACAACGACGAATTTTTGGCCGTTTTTGATTTCTCACTTATAAATTTTTCAGTTTAACTGGTATATTTTATCTCTTAATCCAGCGAATTTTTCCCCAAATAAGGCATTATTTTCATGTTTCATTTTCTATAAAACCCTTTCATTTAGTTAAGGAATATTATATTTATTATTGTTCGAATAATGAAATGTACCAAAATAAACAGTCATACCTTTATATCTTCATAAAAATTATCAGTTTTAATAAAATATATGAAACTATCTGTATCCACATACAGAAGTAATTTTTCAATACCTTCTACGACGTTGATGGGACCTTATTTCTTAGATGCGCCCTTCCCCTCTAGGCTTATGAAATTTCAGAGTGGAGGTAAGTATTTCAGTTCCTTCCGTAAACTTATCTTCATTATTTAGACTAATTTCTTCTTGTAATTTTGTGGGCCTCTAAAATCTTTTGCATATTTCTCATCGATTTTCCTTTTTGAGTACCTTTCATATACAATCAAATAAAGTTTGCCTCTTGCGAAATATAATTTCCGTCATTGAAAATAAAATTTGCGTCATGCAAAAATTTCTTTGTCTACAAATGGTAAAAATAAAAAAATTATGACAATGAAGACAATCCTAATCGAAACATACTCAAACACATCCATCATTTCAGGCTTGTGATTGAAAGAGGAGTATGGGTAGGGGAAAAAAGGGTTTTTATCAAACATTTAAATTTCGGAAACTTTTAAATTTAAGACGCGTTATACATATGTGCTAAAATATTCGCGAACATAAGTATTCAGATTTAATTGAAAAATTTTAATATATTCGAAGGTATTTAAAGAGTAGGTATCATACATTTTACAACCGATACAAAGTTACAAAAATAATTATTCCGAAAATATAATTAATGTAACAAATTTTTTTTCATAACGGATGGCTTACAAGAATTCGTATATTTTCAAGATCAGATCCGAAAAAGAAGATTATACTTGTATACTATGATTGCCTTGCTGTTGACTAGACAAGTATTAAAAACGTCACTTTTACTGCAAAGACAAAAACGCGTCTATCATTTCTATAGCTCAAGCCTATTACAGCGCTCTTTAAAGAAATAAGAATTAACTGTAATAATTTTATGTTTTTAAATTTACAACAGAAAGAAATGTAACCAATCATGAGAGAAATTGATGCGAAATAATAAGAGAAAGGTTTAGTGAAATGTATAATAGATGTTTTAAAGACCCTTACAATTTCATCATGTTTGATTTTAGACATCCTAAGATGAGATATAGAAAAAACTTTAACCCTATGTAAATGGAAATGAAGTAGGGAGCATGATTACACGCTTATCTCAAAAGTTACAAAGTTTATAAGGATCTCAATTTATACTTCTCAGACTCTAGACTTTTGTTTAGTGCAAGTTCGTTCTCCGTCTTCACGTTTTTGCTGCACTGAGTATTGTAGTGGGACTTATCGGAAATCTAGATAAATCGTTAAAAAGTTCATAAAGTAAAGAGGCATGAATATAAGCATACTTATAAACTTTATAAATCTCAGCTAAGTTATCGGAAAGATAAAACTTGATGGAGGAAGAAGGTTTGGTAAAAGAATTAGAATTTATTAAATATTTACAGTTTTCCCCATTTGAAAAACATTGGAAAAGAAGAAAAACTTGAACTACTACTAGACTTTTTTTTATTCTGCTTAAATGAAGAAAGGAAAAGGTCTCATGAATAAAATTAATTAATAATTCACCCTTTGAAATTCATTAACACTCGTTTACAGGGTCTAGTACGCAGCTTTTATGAGGCAATATGAGAATAAATCCTGATTTAAATTGTGAAGAATGGTCTAAGCCTATAAACAAAGTGGATGAAAAAGTATCATGCAAACATGATATATGCTATTTAAAAAACAGAGATACGAAGACTAGAAATGATGCATGTTATAAAATAATGATAGAGAACTTATAGTTCATAAAGAATCCACACATTCGATAAAGGATAGAAAATGGGATCGTTAGAATTATTATACAAACAAAAAAGACATTTGGAACGAGACACTGTTTGAAATTGTAAAAGCACTGTGACTTAGATGAAATAATCTTCATCACTCAGCGCGAGGGTATAAAGTCTGACCGAACCGGTTTTGTGAAGCATTTTTCCAAGGCGAGATGCAAGGGACGGGGCTCCTCGCCTCGTCCCCGCCGCCATTTCTTCTTCTCACGTTATAAAGTGAATATGCCGTCGAAATATTCAAATTTCAATTTTTCTGCAAAATTATCCACTGTGTGTATACATCTGTGCATCTAAAACATTACAGAACTGGCAGTGATTAACTACAGTTCCAAGAAAATAGCTTCATTGTGGAAAGATGATGTCTTCTTAAAGACGTGTTCGACCGGCATTGCCTGTCAGTCGTCATGTGCTGTTATGTGAAATTCTTCAAGAATAATGTTAAGCAACTTCTTCGTACTTGAAGAAAATAATATATGTGTTTTAAAGAACTAATAATTGAGCCCAGAATTTATAATTATGATTGTATGAAGCGACTCAACAATACTTATGGAAAAGTGAAGCAATATGTTTTTTCTAAATTTTTTGTTCTGTGCTGTATATGCTATTATGTGCTATATCTGTAATTTTGACATTCTTCTTGTATTTCCTTTTTGAGATAACATTACATTTAGTATTTTTATTTTGCATTATCTCTTTCCACTACTAGAACTGACGTTTCGTACTGTTCATGTGCTTCATCAGCTAGACTGCTTTCTGTTTCGTACAAAAAGGTTTCTTGAATTTTTTTTTAAACTTTCAAAATTTAAATTTTCTTTTAATACTATTTCGACATTTTTAACTTTTGTTCGATTAGAAGTAGGGCAGTCTAGGTACCCTGGTGTCGTAAAAAACGAGCGAACAAGCTAATACTTCGAAGTAATTTTGCAACATCTACTTTGTATCACTGTGAATCAGTATGAAGATGAAATAAAATTCCTTGGTATTGCACGCACTACGCTCAGTGATGGTGCGCTGTAAACACCGGTCAAGGTATTAACGGCAATTTTAGTGTAATTAAAGGAGATCATCCAGATATTAGTGAAATGATTTAGTAGGTGCTAATAAATAAAATTAGCAAATGTGTAAATTGTATTTATTAGGTATTCATAGGAGAAATCACTAGGCACTATGCAGGTAATTAAAACTGTATCGATGTTATTGAATGATAAGTTATATGAAAGATAATTCCAGTATTTTCAATATTTGAACTATTTCAGGCACAACGCAGTGGCTGTAGACTTTAGTTTAAATTCACTTGCTTATTGGGCACACTTAGTAATATTCATTAAGCAATTACTCTTGGAAATTTTATGTTATATATCAAACATAACCTGTGTTATCGCATTTGGCCCATCACCACACAACATTTTGGTACCGTAATAAAAAAAGAAATTACGTACCTCAATTTTTGGCGCCATAAAAATATAGATATATATTTATCTCTAGAAGATCATTCAGGTTGAGAATTACTATGTATACGTGTGCCTAGTAATCAAAAGATTCAGGTAACTGAATATATGTTCCTGTAAAATATTAACTGTATAAATCATGCAATAATAATTCTCCTTTAGAGGTTAAAAAATAAGTATAAATTTGAGGATACTGTTTTCTTGTATGGGCATATTTCATAGCAGACATCAGAGAATTTTTAGTGTAAGAAGTGTATAACTGTATTATAAGTTATTTTCTCCCTACTTCCTGCATGCCCTCATGGTGTAACTGCTAACGGTAGCACAATCGGCGCGTATTCGAGAGGTTCAGGTTTGAGCGCCGGCAAGGACACTGCGCATTTTTCACGTCTTCCGCATAAAAAAAAGGAAACTAATGATTTTACAGTGGCGCCCGAACTAGAAGGTTTTGGATGATGATTCATCAACACCAGGTTTTGGTGATTGGGTAGTCTAATTCCCGGTCGCCTTTTAAAACTGGGAGTATATACGATATTTTCTCCGTCCTTTCTGCATGCCTTTGTGATATAACGGTAGCACACTCGGATCGTATTCGAGAGGTCCAGGTTCCAGTCCCGGAGCCTGGACCAATAGCATTGCATATTTTTCATGTCTTCAAAAACCCAATTTACCCAAAAAAACCCAATTTCTCTACAGTATAAATGATATTAAGAATTGAAAATGATAATATTGCTTTGTGGGACTAATACAGGGTGGTCATAAAGAAACTTTGCCAACATCTGCACTTCTAGCTTCCGTTCCGGTTAATCGATCGAGATGAGATTGCAAATATAGTTATTCTGAGGTATGCACTCGAGAGTCTATGAATGGCAACACATGGGCGCTCACGGTTACGCGAGTAGTTACAGAAACTCGAAAATATTAAATCGCAAAGCCAACATTTTCCAGTCACCAAATGTTCAGCGCATACTAAAACCTTAAATACGTTGGAACGGTACCGGAATGTGAAACAAAGGACGTGTTATGCATACACGAAAAAGAGTTCTGAAAACCGGCCAACGAAACACGATCCGGGAACACGCAGAAAATTTGCATATAACAGAGGCAAGATACCAATCACAGAAAGCCGATCGCCAGATATTCAGCGCAAGAAACCGATAAAATGCCAGGCGGGTACGCGAAGTCGTCATTCGGGAACTCGCATATGGCGACAAAATTACTTTTCCTGGGAAAGTTCCTGATGAATTGATAAAACTGTAGTATCAAAATGGGATAAACACTACTACCGGAATTGCGTAGGCGGAATGCACTAAATCACGTCGTTTGGATGCAAGATGGTGCACCTCTACGTATAGCGAGGTTTGTTAAAGGGTCCTGTAATAGCATTTTGATGATCGCATCATTTCACACCATTATCCTTTTCCGTGGCCTCCGCGAAGCCCCCATCTGACGCCTATGGATTTCTGGTTTGGGGAACATCTCAAATCCATAGTTTACCTGTGTAACCCGCAAATTTTCTTAAAGGATTCTATACCGCGAGATTGCAAAAATCTTTCACGTCATGTTCCGTTCAGCGGTATTGTCCATCGTCTCCCGATGCAATGCATACTTGCCTGTGTTGGCACCCATGTGGAAAATGTTTTATCTAAATAAAGTTATTCTTTTTTCCGATATGTGTTGTCATCAGTGACTGGTGTCTTGTCTCTGTCATACGCAAATTTTCTGCGTACGCCCAGATCGTGTTTCGTTGGCCGGTTTTCAGAACTCTTTTTTGTGTATGCTTAACACGTCAGTTTTTAGATATATTTGTACCTTTCCAACGGTATTTAGGGTTTCGGATGCGCTGAATATGCTGCGACCGGAAAATTCTGGCTTTGCCATTCGACATTTTTGAGTTTCTGCAACTATAACCGTAGCTGTGAGCGCCCCTGTGTTGCCGTTCACAGAATTTCGAGCGCATGCCTCCGAATAACTACATTTGCAATCTCATCTCGATCGGTTAACCGAAACGAACGCTAGAAGTGCGGATGTAAGCAAAGTTTGTTTATGACCACCCTGTATAATGAAAAATATATTTCATAGACATGAATATATTTTATAGACATGAATAATATCAGCTAATTATGAAATTTTTGGTTGATATCTTAGGAATGATTACATAAAGTATATATAATATTGTGTAAAAATGGGTACATAATAATTCGTGTCAATGTATTTGAAATATATTAATAAAATAAAAAAATAATAATTATAAATGAACAGTTTATGAAGTAACAACATGTGCGCCAGTAATAGTACTAACTAATGTATATGAATCAGTAACAGTATATGTATCTGTAATCTATAATACTTTAGAGGCTTGTAAGATCTGTCTCTTTAACTCCACATAAACTACTTCTAGACCCCACAATGAACCTGGCGAATTCTCGCACAGACGTGAATAAATACCAGCACAGAAGACGAGTGAAAAGTAACCCTTTATTAAATCAAAGATTAATAGAAAGATACGATCTTCGTGCGTTCCAAAACACCGACAACTTGCGGTGGGAACTTAAATGTAGAATATATTTCAAGTCCAATCTAAAATAGAGTAGTGCTGGATTAACACGTTAAATTTCATCTAACAAGCCGACTCACAAAAGTCTAACAGGCGTGATGGTAATCCGAAATGATCAAAAGGCTTACTAGTAGCATAACAGCGAAATAGCAACGAAACATGCGCTGGCTAGCGAAAACACGCTCTGAATAAACTCATAGTTTTACCCGTTTAAATATTCACTTCACTTAACTTTAAATTTACATCCTGGCGAGAAAATACAAGCGGAAATTGAGATGTTCAGGAAAGGCATCAAACTTAAAATAAATCTGTTATGCAAAATAAGGGAAACCTTACATCTTCCCTCGTCAGAATTTAATTATCGCATAGCAAGGCTTTAAAAGCCTGGATAAGATATTTAAATTCTAAATCTAATTGAGAGTCTGCCTTCACAATCTTAAACTATATTTGCCTAAATTTAAGATTTTACAGATGCTAAGATGACACCCAATATACAATTCTTCTTTTCAACTTTTTGGTCTGGTCTTTTTCCAGGTAATTGGTAAGAAAAGAGTTTAGAACGTTTTTCACGTAATTTACAATGCCACAACTTTTAACATTTTAAACAGTTCAAGCTTTTTCTACATGGGGATACATTTGCTCAATTCAGTCTTTCTACCCATATTAAGATTCCCCCTTGCTCTCCAGCATTTTGTTCTGAAAATGCGAGTGTGCTTTATGTAAGATAAGTACACTTCTACCGACTCACCCACATCTACTTGTTAGAATTAGACTCGCTAGACCTAGAGACACCTTACAATCAAATTTCATCCTGAGGTGCTAACTCTACTGATATTTAATATAGAGTATTGAATTTCTGAAGAGCCTAATACTTTACTTTACATTCAGTCTCAATTACTTTTTTTTCTTTTTGTACACATCACAAGTAACTTAAACTATTCTTTCATTCAAAGCCCATATTTTAAGCATGCAAAATACTTAAGTATTTAAGAAATGAAATATTCTTACATTACTAAGCTGAAACAAATCTCATATTAATTACATGCAACAAATTCTTAAAGGTTTGAGTTGTAAGGTTTCAGTTAAACTAACAAAGTTTAATTTAAATCTTTCTATTCCTTCTCATTTTCAACTTCCCGTTAGAAGAAGCGCGCGTTTTCAGCTTTATGCTAATTTGAAGTGGAGCCAACGACTATTTAAACGAAAGGTAGAAACCTCTCAGTGTGAGAGACCTTTTAGTCTCAGATCACGGTCACTCTATTCGACATTCGCCTGACTAGCTAGCAGTTAAATTCTAAGCCATAGCGCTTTACGTGATTGCTTATTGAAATAAAATCCAAGTGCGTCAGCATTAGTAAATCTTGCTACGCACCATTTAGTTAGAGGCCAACCTCGCGCTATAGCTCTATGAGCAACGATTAATTTAATTTATATTTAGCTTTAGTTTTAAATTTATCTGATTGTTCATTTTAGACCCAAGTGCAGTCTTTTACTTTCTGTATCCCTCCCGATTTGGGAAGTGGTTTGTAAATAATAGTGATTTAATAAAAAAGGATTTTAAATCCCTTTCAAGTGCAGTTCTTCTACCACTGAATTGCAGTATTCTACCACAGAACATAGCTGCATTCAGCTACCTGTTCAAGATCAGGACTTAAGGAGTTTCACGAAGATGTTTGCCAAGAATATGCACCGAACACTCAGTCCTGACAAAGTAACAAAGTTCATTTTCTTTAAATTCCACCTACAACAGTCTATAAGACCAAAGTTAACATTTCGTTCTAAATCCGCCAAGAATGTATAAGTTTCTTGCTTTATATAAAGAACAAAACTACTTCTTACTAAACATAAAATTGTAAGCTTTTTGCTTTATACAAAAGAATAGAAAAGCTTCTTGCTTAATTAAGTAAACATTGTCCTTTTGCCGAAGCAAAACTGAACTAAATGTTTTGAACCAACTTCGTTCTAGTTTTAAAATAATTTCAAATAGAATTATTCTGACTTATCTTTTGCTTGGCATATTCCGTACCAGGAAAGGACCTGGTTCAACTGTTTAACTAGGATTCTCTCTCGCGGCTGCCCACTTCCATTGCTCTCCGTCGCCGACCGTTTCCTCTTCAAACCTCTATCCTACGCTGCTTCCTTCTGCTGTTGATCCGCTTCCGACTGTGCTGGACGCTTGTTGGCTATTGCCGCCCAACGTCCCTGGACTGGGCGAAGACTTCTTGGCTGATTACAGTTGGGATCCCCTTGGCTCCTCAGGAATTATTTTCTCCTCACAGGCTCTTGTTCTAAACGGCGTTTCCTCTGTGGGACTTGCGTTGTTATCTTGTCCTTGCCTTTGTTTCTTCGTGGTTGACTTTGTAACCTCCGATCTCTTAGTTGCTTTTCTTCTGCATTCGACTGTTGGTAAAACTTGCACAGGGTTTTGTTTCCCCCTCCTTTTCTCAGAGACTTGCTCTTTTCTTGCCCTGGTTCCAACTTCCGTTTCATGCGTCTTGGCTCATCAAGTCGACGTTTTTTCCCTTTTGGTTCCCCGACTCTGGATTCCTCACTTTTCTTTCCAGGCAGAACCATTCTTGATGCTGATGGCCTTTTCTTTGTGTTTGATGCTTCCTGTAAAATATCTTTAAAAAATAGCCATCTCATTACGATCATAATATTTTTAACTTTATCCACATTGGCAGTACTATTACCTTCTTTACTGCCTTTTAAGTATAAAACTGAACCACAAATACGTTCGATCACATACGGTTCCTCAAATATGGGATAACATTTTGACACTTTCTCTAACGGGGCAAAAGACAGAGTATGCTTTCTTCTAAGTACTTTATCTCCTATTTTAAAATTAAAGTATCTTTTTTTCTTGTTATAGTAAAGTTTCTGTTTTTCGCTTGCTACGTCTGAATTCTTAATAGTCTCGTTAATTAACTTCTGAATATCATTTAGTTTAACTTTTGTCTCCCTTTTCTGGACAAAGAACAGTCTGTCTAATGGGGTAATTATTTTGCTCCCCAAAAATAATTCACAAGGCGTCTTTCCCGTGGTATCACGCTTGACCGTTTTGAGGGCATACGCCAATTCATTTGCACATTCATCGCAGCGTCGGTGATACGTTTTTACATAATTCCGTATGATTTTAACAATGTTCCTGTTTACGCGCTCAGGTATATTAGACTGTGGTCTCTAAGGGACCATCTTAAGGTGGCGGATGCCAAATCCTGCACATAGCTCCTCGAAAATTTGGCTAATAAATTGGGGGCCGTTATCGGATATTATTCTAAGTGGTGCAGCATATTTTAGAATGTATTTATTTAGAAACGAATCGGCTACAATTTTCGCTGAGGCTCATTTAAGAGGGACTATTTCCAACCACATTGAAAAATGATCGAAGATAACTAGTAAATATCTATTTCTATTACTTTCACGTTTTGGAAATGGGCCCAATACTTCTATCCCAATTATTTCATTTGGAAAGGAAGCTCTTATACTATTTAGAAACCCAGCCGGGCTATAATTTACATCGTTAACCAACTGGCATGTATGGCAAGACCTGACATACTCCGTTACTACTCTTTAATGTTGCAGGAAAAAAAACCGCCTCGCGTACTCCTTGAACCGTTTTTCAAATTCCTAGATGTCCGGCCGTCGAAGAATCGTATAATTCCTCTAAAATACTAAGTCGCAACCCGGCAGGAATGACTGACCTGACTTGGCTATTCTTATTTGTTGTTTTACTATAAAATAATAATTTATCAACAATTTCATAATTTGCTGCTCTGTTCCTTACAGCCACTCTATCCGGATAGTCGAAATTTCCCGGGTCTTGCAAGTATGCCTATACTCTGAATCAACTTTTAATTCAGAAATAATTCCTTCCCGGGAATCTAGTACTTTTGATGTTAATATAGCACATTTCATTTCTTTTCCTTCTTCGTCTAATTTTATAAGGGACAAAGCATCTGCTAGACTATATTCCTTGCAATTTTAATGCCCATCTTATCAACCGTGGCGAAAAATTTTGCCGGAGTATAGTCGATCCACGATGGCGTGATCTGAATACACGACTATCGGTGCCTTACCTAAATAAACTCTAAACTTTTGTATTGCTAAACGTAAGGCCTAAGTTTCTCATTCCGTTGCCGTGTACTTGCACTGTGTTTGCTTTAACGTTTCTGAAAAATACGCCACGGCCTGCTTATTCTGGGCAAAAACCACACCTATAGCAAAATTTGGGGCAGCAGCCGAAATTTCGAAATTTTCGTCCTCCTCCGTGAATTTTAAAACCGGTGCTTGAATTAGCGCAGTTTTTAGTCTCTCAAACGTGGTGTTAGCCTCAGCTGTCCACGCAAATCTGGCTTCTTTCTTTTCAATTACAACAGCCATTCGGCTATGTGTGCAAAGTCTTTTATAAATGTTCTATAAATAAACGCGGATTTACTGAGGACAGATCCTAAAATGATATCCATCGTTCACTGGAAAGTCGCCGGCGCTCCGCAAAAGCCGAAAGGCATTCTGAGAAAAGCATAAGTGCTTGATTTCGTGATTAATGCTGTTCTTGCACATCCTCAGGTTTTATCGCTATCTAAAAGTACCCTGATGTGAGATCTATCTTAGTCATGTACTTAGTTCACTTAATATTTCGTACCATTTCTTCAGTGATAGGCAGGGGGGTAAACGGGGTTACTTAGTTAAACTGTTGAGTTTTCTATAATCCATAGCTATCCTCCAGGCCTTAAAATTTGAGGGAGGCATGTAATTTTTTTTTCTGCAAAGTGCTACTGAGCTAGCATAAGGGCTACTTATTGGTTCAATAACTTTATTTTTGAGCATATGCTGAATATGCTGCTCAATGCTCTTTTTCTTTACGCGGTCGCATCTATAAGGCCTGGCCTTCACGGGCTCTTCAATTTTTAACTTAATTTCATGGTGCGCTGTCTGCGTCAGGCCTGGCGTTTCAGAAAACAAATCCAGAAAGCTTCTTACCCATCCTTGTAATTTTCTTCGATCTTCGATTATCATGATTCTTCGATGTCCCAGGTTTATATCAGGCGGTTCCATAACTTCTACGTCAATTGGATTCATCTGCAATTACAGAGTCTCTTCCTGAAAATTAATTTTCCCCCCTGGTTTTTAAGAAGTCGGTTCCTAAAATTACCGGAGCTTGTAGGTTTCGGACTACAAGGAATATAGATTTTTGCACCTTGTTCATTATCTCCATATTAAACGTCGCTTTACCTATACATGCGAAATGTTTGCCCTGCCCTGCAATAACTTTAGTATTCTGGATTTTAAATAATCTATCATTTTTAAAATCGTTTCGAAAAAATTGTTCCGAGAGGAGGTTTGCTTGCGCCCCTGTATCCACTAAGGCCTGCGTTGGCACCTTATTTAATCGAATATGAATAACAGGTAGGGAAAAATTTTTTATTATTTCCGTTAGGGAAAGTTTTTAATTATTACCTTATTTAAGTGCACTTTTGAGGGATTGTTATGCGAGTGGGTGACTGTACCCTCCTTTCAGCCACCCTTACTAGTTTAACTCCTTGTTAACTGTCCTTTTTTTTAATCTTGCTTCCTACTTTAGCGATCGCTTGAAATTGATTCCCAGTATTGTATTTCTTTGCTTGTTCTGCATACGGCGTAAAACATTGTCCGTTTGGCTTCTGGCCAAAACTTCTCGTACGCGTACCTTCTGCCCCCCTCCTACTTTGAAATTTCACCGCTAGCTGAAACAATTATTCTAAAATGCTGGGGCTTCTCAGTTTAATATAATCTTGAACTTGCGGCAGTAGTCGAGGCAAGATAATTCGAATTAACTCTGCATCGTGCTTTTTACCGTATAACAGATTTGCAGCTTGAACCTTGCATAGAATAAAGCCCGATAGTTCTTCAGTTTAAAATTGGTATTTGCAGTAAAATTCGGCCTCAAGCTCTGCTCTCTTTTGTACACGTGAAATGTTTTTACCAGAGCAGCTTTAAAATTTTCAAAGGTATATGTGGGGCTGCCTATTTCTCCTAGACGAAATTTCCCTGTACCTTTAATCCAACTTAAACCCTGTCCTCGTAGGGTGGTTGTTGCTATCGTAAACTTTTGGATTTCGGGAACCAGATAAACTAAAAAATGGGTTTTCTAAATTTTCTAGGAAGCTAGTGACCTACGTTCTTCCGTTGAATGTCACTGTGGGTTTCATCGAGGCCCGCATTGTTTCAACTAGCTAAACGAAACCGTCCAGTAAGTTTCCAAGGGCCGGGGGAGTTTGCGATGTCGAAGGGGCTTGCTCAACTGCAGCGTCTTTGTCGCTCATGGGTTCGGAAAAAAAGGCGCCACTTGTAAGATCGGTCTCTTTTACTCCACATAAACTACTTCTAGATCCTACAATGAACCTGGCGATTTCTCGCACAGGCATGAATAAATACCAGCAAAGAAGAAGGGTGAGAAGTAACCCTTTATTAAATCAAAGTTTAGCAGAAAGGCACGATCTTCGTGCCTTATAAAACACCGACAACTTGCAGTGGGAACTTAAATGTAGAGTATATTTCAAGTCGAATCTAAAATAGAATAGTGCTGAATTAGCACGTTAATTTACACCTAACAGGTTGACTCTCAAAAACCTAACAGGCGTGACGATAATCCGAAATGGCCAAAACGCTTACTGACGTAACAGCAAGGTAGCAACGAAACGTGCGCTGGCTAGCGAAAACACGCTCTGAATAAACTCAGAGTTTTACCCTTTTAAATACTCGCTTCACTTAAATTTACATCCTGGCGAGAAAATACAAGGGGAAGTTATATGCTCAGGAAAGGTATCAAACTTAAAATAAATCTGTTATGCAAAATAAGGGAAACCCTACAGGTTGAAGTGTAAGAAAAGCACAGTTAAGTAGGTGCAAAATGACTATAGTGTAATGCACAGTTAAATAGGTTATGATAAGAAAAACTAATGTTATTAATATGAATTTTGCATCTGCTTTGCCTACTTATTCAGGTGAGCATGAAAACAATATAACATTCTTTTTAGATCAATTGAGCCAAATGGCTACTCTAGAAAATTGGAGTGAACAAAGAAAATGCCTTGTCTTGAAAATTCACTTGAGGGATAAGGCATTACATTTATAAAGGAAAATCAATCATATAAAGATATGGCATTTAATGATTGAAAAATAATACTGGGTGCCCTGATTATATATGCTGCGAAATATTTTGGGTGATCTCCCATTTCAAGTGAAAAAGTCCACAACCTTACCCAGAAAGCTATGATGTCTAAATTTATTGAAGCTATCAGACCAGATTTAAAACTGGAGGTAAAAATACTTGGCTCTACTGATTTCGCCACTGCTATCAGACAAGCAAAACATATTGAAAAAAAATTAGAGGATTCAGGTAGTAGTTCACAAACGCATGATTACTCTCATGGAATAAACACTTTAAAGGGGCTGTATACCTTAGAAACCAAGATATTCGTCAAAAAAGTCTTTTTTTTATATTTTCCATGAAAGTCGTATTTCTTATGTTTCCAGAACTGTTTGGATTTTGTTCCTACGTTCATCTATACTGGAGTTATGATAATGAATTTGACACCTCGTCCTCGAAAAGCATATCGAAAGTGCACCAGATGTATATAATTAAAAGGCGACGTGGGAGTGTCAGAGTTGTTTTCTTTTGCTTTCGGGGCTTAAAACTTTACTCAAAAAAATATGCTGGTTTGCAACAAAGTATACTAAATAAAATAAAGCTTACGTATATGGAACCGTTTGAACGTGAACTGTTGAGCAAATTGTTTGCACGGAAAAACTCGGAATGCAAACCAGAGCTTTAACTGTGTTATTTAGTAAAGAAGTTTTCGTCTGCCTAAAAACAATCATATCTGAAGTATATGATGCGGTTATACAATTAAATTATGACTACAGAGGCTGCTTTAATATCTTTAGAAATTATGTACAGATATTGTTACTATACTGCAAACAAGTATGAAAAGTTTGATGTTAACAGTATTGAAAATGCAAAACGGTACTCCTTGATTGGCTTTAAATAGTACAGAAAATTTTAAAAGCTCAAAGAAAGCAAAAAAATGTAAATTGTGAAAAAAAAGAGGGCATAAGTATAAATCAGAGGAATTTTAAGTTTACAAATTGATTAAAAGTAAGTAATTGAGTGTTTGAATTTTCTAAATACGTTTATCTCGTTTTTCATTTTTTGTGTTTTAATGCTAACAAGAAACACATCTTTAAAACTTATGATGGAAATCTTATGAAATTTGGTATACGTGTTTCGACCACTTCATTTAAGGAGACAGACCATTTACTAATTGATAAGTGCATTTTTTATGAAGTTATTATGTGTTAAGCAAGAATTTTAATGGGAAAATATGTTTTATGCTATATTACGTATTCTAGCTTATAAAATTTTTAAATAACTTCCTAGCTTTAAAATAATAGTCTGTCTCCTTGAGAATATCATTCTGATGAGGTTACATTTTACAAAATATGAAAATATATTACGCTTTTTTTATCAAAGTGTTTCTAATTTACTGTAAATATTGTTTTTTTCCTTCTTTTCTTACTTTACTCCAAAAATACTAAATTAGTGGTCATTAGATAACTCAGTTTCTTAATTTTTTTAATCATTAATTATTTTAAACCCAAAATTAAATGTACACACTTAAAATTAAAAAAAAGTGTACGAAGGTATACAGCCCTCTTAATAACGGAACAAATTGAAAATAAAAAAAAAAAAACATTATGAATTGAAAAACGTCAAAAAAGTTAGTGAATTTGTACCTAATATTAATGTAAAAAGCTAAAATGGAGATTACGGGCCAGTCGCCAAGCTGAGCGAAATCCCGCCAAATCTGGCAACCCCATTTTTGTTCGTAATGAAAATCGTTAGGGTTTAGGCATGTTATTTAACCGGGCTTTTTGAATATTCGTCATTTCACTGTGCTACTCTTGAATAGCATGAGGCAGATGGCTGGCGGCGAAAGGGTTGAACATGTGGATTTTGCCTATTTAATTCGGTTGCAAGATAAGGGTGAAAGATGTATGATAAAATGGTGCATGGATTACGGTTTGATTTCCAATATGTACGAATGTTCTAAATGTAAACATGGTATGGAATTAGATGAAAGATGCGACATATATGTGTGAATGGAGGTGTCGTGTGTCCGGTCCTTCCAAGCCCAAGGTCAAAAGGAGTGTGACAAAGGCCTCTTGGTTTCCCGAAGGACGAACACCTGTGAGTGTGATCCTTCAATTAGCATATTTGTGGTGTCAGAAATGCACGAATCACTTTATTATGGATGATTGTACAGTTTAATTGGAAATACAGGAATTGATTAATACAAATTTTGATTTAAATATAAATTACAATAAAAGTAATTCTCATTAGATGTAAGTACATTATATGTGATTAAGCACACTGTTGAAATGAAAGCGCCATTTTAAATTTCATCTGCACTGTATCGTTACATTTTAGTATTGAAAACAAATGTCGTTTTCTACTGTTTATTATAAATAAAAATTTATTGTAAAACTATTAATTACGTAGTTAAAACTATTAAACCACTTTTTATTTTTTACTATACTATAATAACTCATGCATGTTTCATTCGATCGAAATTTTGAATTTTATCTTCGTTTTTCTTATACCTTTTTATCTTCTGAATTTTTTTAAAGTTTTGGTATTAGATATGAATCAGTATTTTACTATTATTATTTATTGCTCATTTACTGCTTATTACAATTTCTTAAATTCTACACCCGTTTGCTACGCTCTTAAAAATGGTATATGATTAATATTGTTGATTCCGTAAAATACCTAGTTATTAACTTTCAAATACGTTTTCGTTGTTTTTCTCGAATTTCTGTTTTACATATGAATTCTTTGCATGTTCACAGGATTCATTCAAAATCGCAACCATCTAATACGACGATGATGAGTCAGCGATTTTCTAAAACGCGCGAAAATAACCCATTTGGCGACTTGGCGATTTTTGAAAATGCGCCAAACTGGCCCGTAATACCCAGTTTTACCATGTAAAAAATTTAACTGAACTATAGAAAATAATATAGTCTTGTCATGTTGGCCAACCAAATCTTTGGACTGCTGAGTTTCCTTATTTTCCCTCAAACAATAGTTGTAGGCCATATAGGAAGCTTAGAGGAAACTACAGGAGAAATTTCTAGAGAGGTAATTTTATCAGTAGAAGGAATAGGTACAATAATCAGTATACTTATGTTCGAGGAAATAGATTCCAAAATAATAGTAGATGTATCCTAAACAACAGAAGATATAATGCTCGTAGAAACAACTGAAACTCATAAAGGCTACTTGCAAGTATCCCAGATGCGCTGAATATTACCTAAGTACCCATAGAAAAAATAAACAAAAAGAAAAGAATAAGAAATACAAATAAACAAGAACAATTCGGGAATGATAAATAAAAAATTCGGGAATGATGTCGAGAAAAATAGTGAACAGAGGTTAGTACCTTCATACAAGACAAACAATATTACCCAATTATCAAAAATAAATATTAAATTTGGTGACTTTGTGAGAGCATCGTTGCTTGATACTGGTGCAAATATATGGTGCAAATATAAGTTTACTATAATAAATACTGGTGCAAATATAAGTTTGATACGCGATCAATAAAAAATTATACAGATGTTCAATACATAAGGAGGTCTGTAAGAATACTTATACTGAATAACGCCACCATCAAATACCTATCCGCTGTAAATTTAAAATTTCGTATAAGAAATAAATGTCTTGTCAACTAGCTGTTTGTTACACAACACAATTGAAATGCAAAATGTCAAATAACTTTAGGGTATGATTTTATACAGAAGAATACAAACAAAAACCAATTAGTTATTGATAGCACCTACTTTGATTTTATATACACAAGAAAAAATATGACTAACAATAAAGTAGAAGTGAACAAACAATATCAAAAAGTTACTATATTCAATTCTGCATGCAATATTATACGCACTTTCAAATTCCATAATTTAGATAAAAATCTGAATTCCTGACGATAAATTTAAGAAATTATAAATTATAAGTTGTTATTAATATAGATTTCAGGATAATTACAAGCTTCACCAATTCTTCTATAAAAATGTACTAGCTGTGTCTAAGGAAGATTAATGATATTAATTTTGAAGTCAAACAACAAAAATCAGCGTTATATTTTCAAATTTTCACAGGTCTAGTTTCGATGGTTTTATCGAACTACCATCCTCAGCTGCAAAAGCGCAAACGAACGAGATAAGATATAATGATTAGATAAGATAAGATAAGAAAGGCTGGACAGAAGACAACTACTGGCGCCATCTGTTGATGAAACCAGAACTAAAACATAATGTCTTTAAAGGTTGAAGGCAAAGATGGATTGGAATTAGGGTCGTTAACTAGAACAGACAGATTTTTTTTAATATGAAATGCCTCTAGGAAACCCGGTTCACCAATGGAAGATGTTGTTTGAATAATTTTGGCAACAGAAAAATTGAAAATGTGATTTTTGGACCAAAAATGTTGGGCAACAGAAGACTTCTGTATTTCCTTTTATCTAACATACACTGGTGCGCACATCTTTATCATCTTTATCATCTTTACATACACATCTTTTATCTAACATACACTGGTGCTCAAAAATTTAGGACGAGACGGTTTTTTCAATATAACTTTGTACAAAAGCTTTCCAGATCAACACATTTAATACCATAAGATCCCCAATACGTAAGGACATGAGTAATGTAAGCAACACTTACTAAAAGAGCTTTATTGAAAAAGTAGCATGGAGCGCAATACGACTGAAGGCCGAAACATCCCTGTGATGGGTGTCCAGCAAGAAACATCCGGTCTTTTATAGGGGATATGATCTCCCCTGACTGCTAGGCAGGTTTCACATCATTTGTGCATGCTGGATATGTGGTTGTTAATGAGCTGTTGAGACACTGCTGCTCGTTCCTCTTGTAGCACCAATCGCAGTTTCGGAATCGTTACTGGCGATAAGTTACGTGCTGCCACGGGTCTCCCTAGTAAGTTCCGTACATGCTTGACGGGATGTAGATCCCGAGACCTTTCCGACCAATCCATGTGTTCAATATCTTCACTCTCCAACAGCTCTTCGACAGTAACTGTGCGATGAGGTGGAGCGTTGTCGTCCATGAAGAGGAACTGAGGACCCATAGCCCTTGTGAAAAGACGCATGTAAGGAAGAAGAACCTCGTTACAATAGCAGTCCCAGGTGACGAACCTCCTTGGGAGATATGAAGGCCGGTCCGGCTACCAAGCATTATGTCTGCTCGAACGAGAACTCCGCGACCTCCAAAACAATCCCTTTTGTTGATGTTGAAGGGGTTATTGCGTGTTCCCCGCTCTGTCCAGATGTGTATGTGTCTAGAATCGCAACTCAGACTAAATCTGCTCGTACTCGTCCCCATTCATTGTCTCTTCAATTCCGGTGTTCCCGGCACCACAGAGAACGTCTTCTCCGATGGGCAGGCGTTAGAGGTACACACCGTACAGGGCGTCGTGCAAATAGACCCCCACCGTGCAGTCTTCTGGCCACGGCAAAACGCGATATCGGTCGTCCAGTCGCCTTTGTCTTGTGTCTAGCGATTTCTCCCGCTGTCTGCCGCCAGTTTCCAGTTTTCTATGGCAATATACCGGTCATCTGCGGGTGTGGTTCCTCGTGGACGACCACTACTAAACCCCCGGATAGCTGTTCCTGTAGTTTGAAATTGTCTCCAAGGTCGTGAAACGATGCTGTGAGCAATTCCGAACTTTGCAGCCACACTTGTCACACTGCCGCCTTCCTCCAACTTCTCAATAATTCGACCCTGGGTAATCTACCAGATCGATTATTTGCCATTTCTTGCTGAGGCAGCAAGTCGGTGTGATTTTAACTGCTATACGGCGCGCAATCTCTTTGCCAGAAATACTGATCTTACACCGACAAAATGCTTTATACTACTCAGACACTCCCCCATTACGTCTACCTGCATATCTGCGCATGTGCTACCGTACATCACCTTACTTAATCTCCTGATTGGTCTTTCTGTCCGCTCTGCCTCTTCGTTCAGCTGATATGCTAATTTTTCGACTTTGTCCTTAATTTTTGCACACCAGTGTATGCCTCATGTTCCTTAACAAGAAATTTTAAGGCTCTCTTAGTTTGGCCAATGTAAATTAAACCACACTGGCAAAGAATCCTGTAAATACCCCAGGAATTCATATTCGGAATGGGGTCTTTGAGTATTGAAATCGGAATTTTATTGATGGGAGAATAAACGACCCGAAAATTAAATTTCTGTAAAATATCTGCAACTTTATAGCTAATTGACAGAAAGAAGGGGATGACAACAGAATTTTTATATATTTTATTTCATTTCTCTTGCATCGAAATTGATGAGCCAACTTTTCTCACTCCAAAAAAGCTGAAGCAAACGCATTTTGTTTTCCAAAGTAAATATTACAAGGAAACTGAGGGATTAGCCATGGGAAGCCCCCTCAGTCCAATCCTGGCTGATATCTACAAGCATTATTATGAATCAAAATTGTTTGAAATTTTAAAGTTCCCGGTATTGTTCCGCTACGTAGATGATAATTTTACCCTGTTTGAAGTTAATAAAGATGATTTAAATATAGTTCTTTCAACAGTGAATTCATTGATCCTGCTATTGAGCTCACTTTTGAAGTTGAGACTTGCAATTCACTTCCGTTTCTCGACATTCTGGTCACACGTAACACATCCAACTTCAGTACTCCGGTTTACCGTAAACCTTCATCGGTCTGCCTTCCACCACACTTCAAATCATGTCATCCGACTAAACAAAAGTAAAGCTTCATTTTATTCCTATGTTTTCCGAGCCCTTCCAAGTTTGCTCCTCCAAACTATCCCTCGATGAAGAACTAAATTATTTAAAAACAATGGCTATTGACAGGGGCTTTTCACTTAACATTATTAATCAAGCAGTTAAAAATTCTTATCTCAACACACCAAAAGGCAGACTCCTGTTTTAGGAGATTGCAAAAATTCTGTTGTCATTCCCTTCTTTCCATCAATTATCTATAAAGTTACACGTATTTTACAGAAATTTAATTTTCGGGTCGTTTATTCTCCCATCAATAAAATTCCGAGTTCCGTACTCAAGGACCCCATTCTGGATATGAATTCCTGGGGTATTTACAGGATTTCTTGACAGTGTGGTTTAATTTACATTGGCCAAATTAAGAGAGCCTTAAAATAGGCATATGTTAAGAGGCATATGTTAGAAAAAAGGAAACACAGTAGTCTTCTGTTGCCCAACATTGTTGGTCCGAAAATCGCACTTTTTTCAATTTTTCTGCAGCACAAAATATTCAAAAAACATCTTTCATTGGTGAACAGGATTTTCTAAAGGCATTTCATATTAAAAAATTTTTCTGTTCTAGTTAACGACCCTAATTACAATCCATCTTTGCCTTCAGCCTTTAAAGAAATTATGGTTTAGTTATGCTTTCATCATCAGATGGCGCCAGTAGCTTCTCTTCTGTCCAGGCTTCCTTATCTTATCTAATCATTATACCTTATCTGGTTCATTTGCGCTTTCGCAGCTGTGGATAGTGGTTCGGTAAATCCATCGAAAATAGTCCTGTGAAAATTTGAAAATATAATGCTGATTTTTGTTATTTGACTTCTAAATTAATATTTGTTCGGCGTTTTATTGTATCTTAAGACTAATGATACTTAAGTATTAAAATTATATATAGGATTTCAAAAACATTACAAGAATAAATATCTGTTGGACGGCTTGTTGTAAACTCCGCTTTTAGAATTTAAGAATTGAACTACACTGCTGGCCACCCAAATTGCAACACCAAGAAAGACAAGAGATATCACAACAAAATTTATTTAGTAGATAACGTGTTGACCGAGTATCAAATGATTAAATTTATAGACTTCTGTGAAGTGTAGTTCCTTCTAGAATCAGTAGCTAGAGTAGCCGCCATTGTTGGAGATCACCGCTGCCACACGCCTCGGCATTGACTCAAAGAGACTTTGGATGTGTTCTTGATGTACAGCAGACCAAGCAGCTTCCACACATTGCCAGAGTTGATTACATGTGGCAGCTTTGGATGTAATCTGGGTCAATCGTTCAGCAACCATGGACCACATGTTTTCTATCGGCGAAAGATCCGAAGAGCGAGCCGGCGAGGGAAGCAATTCAATCTGACGATTGACGAAGATCCCTTGGACAATGTGTGCCACGTGTGGGCGCGCATTATATTGTTGAAATATGGCTGTGGGCAAGCCCTGAAGGTAAGGAAGGACAACTGGCTCCCACGCCTCGGAGATGTAACGCTGGCTGCTGAAAGTACCTGCAATGCGTACTAGAGGAGTGCGAGAGTGATATCCCCATACCATAATACCTGGTGCAGGACCAGTGTGGCGGCGCATAACGCAGCTGTTCAGCATCCTCTCTCCACGGTGTCTC